>CAXKWD010000001.1:108404978-108526978 GCA_964059195.1 Ectobius pallidus
TAGCTCATCCTTAGTCCGAATATTAACATGCTCCAATCTACTATATGAGCTCAAGAAATCAACCGTGGGTGAGTAATCGGGTGAAAAAGAACAAAGCGAAGCGTAAAACGCAGGGTCTCTTTTTTTTTTTTTTTCCTTTTATCTAATAACGTCATTCACAACTTCCGTCATATTCCTATTCTATGCGCACGAACCATAAGGTTTTGATTCCTGTCGAGGATCTCTACCAATATCTTGATTTCAAGGGAAGTGTTTTGAACATTGAGCAGGCGATTTTAGACCTTATTGACTGTGGCTATAAAGTCTACGTTGGAAGAAGATTCGGTGCTTTCCCGTAGGAGGCAGTTCAGTCGCCTCTTTTAAATGACGAAGGACGTTCACTGATTGGTTGATAAGTAGGCCGTGACGTCAGGGCAACGGAAACTTACATATATGGGTAGTGGTGACATCAACTGCCATTCTAGTTGAAAGTGCCACGCGGAGCGGAGTGTAAAAGTGTAGTGCAGTAAGAAGGTTAGCGACAGCGGTGTAGTAAAGTGCTCGCGTGGATTATCAGTGTGCCCTTAGTAGGGTAGGCATAATTAGTGAACATCGATAAGTAAACAAGAGCAGCCAAGTGAAAAGTGAACTCTGCACAAGTCGGCATTAATTGTCGTCTTGTAAAAAAAAAAAATACATAACTTTTTTCTGTTATTAGTGCGACAGTAGTTATGGCAACAGAAGCCCAGAGACTAATCAGCATTTCGCTGACAAAAATTGCGCAGTCTCGCGCCCAGCGCGGTGGTGTCAGCCTGCACAAGAACCTGTTGGTTGCAACCGTACTCCAGAAGGCGCGTTATATTTTCATGGAGGAAGCGTATCACATGGTCCATTCACAGCAGGCTAATTCTAACAGTGGGTACATGACATCAACGGCAGCAACAACCCCACAGGATCATCAGCAGCAACACGAGGAATACGAGCAGAATTACGATGATGAAAGTCTTGTGGCTTTGACTCCAGAGGAAGCTGGCATTGGTTCTTCACAACAAAGTACACCTGATTCTGAAGAAGCTTCTTCAGGTTCCAACCTGCAGGAATTCCTACAACCTTCCTCTTCCTGTGCCCGGTGTTCAGATAACGTGTCATCCCTCCCACCTTACGAAGATGACAAGGAAAACCAGACACCACCCCCGTACCATACAACTCCTTCGTTATCCCCTTGTGATACTCCTACATACCTAGACCTAGATAAAAGTCCTGCTCGTGGTGACTGCAATAACACCGTTCTGCGGGACCGGTCGAATGCAACAAGTTCATGTGCGTTAACGAGATGCCTGAAGAGACGGAGAGCAGTGGCGGAATGGGAGACGGAGGAGGCGGTGTCGTCAATTCTACCGAAGCGGCCCAAGACGGCGGCGGCGGCGACGACAGGAAGTTGTTGTGGTGGTGAAGGTGATGATGTGTTCCTGGACGACGCCGCTCTTCTTGCGGATTGTGTTGTGACGTGCAGTGACGAGGAAGAAGAGGAAGACGATGTCAATGACGATGATGAAGGCAAAGGTTCTACGACGATGGAAATCGACAGAATCACAAGTCTTGTGTCTATATTCAGTTTCGGGAACTTGGCAGGGAATCCTTCAGACATGTCTGCGGGGGCGGGAATCGGAAAACTCACACGTTCAGTGTCCACCCCTGACCTGTGTTCTGCACAAGCCAAGGAAGGCGTGGATGTTCTCCAACAGAGGCCGTTTCTTGCCATGACTGTTTAAAGTTCGGGTAAGACATTTCGTTGTATATACTTTTTTTTCCAACGTTAATTACGGTGCGCGAAAGAGAGACATGTTGACACCCCCCCCCCCCCCGTTTATAAATCTAACGATTCATTTCTTTAAAAGACCCTTTACTGCTCCTAAATGTTCCAAGCTCCAATACCCGTACTTTTCCCAATCATCTTAATCGTATCCTGTGAGTAGTAAACATTTCCCCACTCTGAATACTCGTTTCGGCGTGTTGACAGTGTTGCCTCTAAAAATGGGACGATAAAACAAACCGAGTTTTGTGATCTCTTAATCGAATTCTAAACGTACAGGATATACCAAGATGTTTGCACAAAGTTTTGAGATATCCATAGACTGGACTTGGAACTGTGACAACGAATAATACGAGATAAGATTGTAAAGTTGTTCAGTGTTAAGACAGCCAGCCAAATGTAAATCTTGGCACCAGGAACTTGTATTTTTAAAAAAGTGTTCATATTGTAAATACCAATTATGTTATGAAGCGAAGTTTAAATGAAGACAGTATTTTTGTTTTTCAATAGAGAATGATTTTGAGTGAACGTTCCAGTAAAAATGCTCTTGCGGGATTATATCTTGGTTCATACTTCAATTGTGTACCTTCAGTGACAGTGGTATTTTTTTTTTTTCGAATTGTGAAAAAAATTGACCAAAAATTGTAACCAAATACAAGTTAAGAAAATATTTTGTAAGATTTGTGTCCTCCTAGACTGTTAATGATTGATAGGGGAGCAGAGGAACCGGTTTCCTCCCCACCTATGAGGGGAACCTATGCTCATAATACTGAAAGGAA
This sequence comes from Ectobius pallidus, assembly GCA_964059195.1. Taxonomy (NCBI): domain Eukaryota; kingdom Metazoa; phylum Arthropoda; class Insecta; order Blattodea; family Ectobiidae; genus Ectobius; species Ectobius pallidus. Next base: position 108,407,550 of record CAXKWD010000001.1, read on the forward strand.
ATTCAGGCCAGGTGTCTCTTCCGGACATTTTTTTCTTTCTTTTCATGAGCCCTTCAGTGTGTCCATGTGGAAAGAGGATGTTGTATAAGGGACCAAGGACACACTGGAAGGTTGATAACATAATTATTGCAACATGAGTGTTTGCTAAGTAGCTTATAGATACCACTGTCGCTCGAAGGTTCCAAATGGTGCTTTTTCACTGATGTGTTGTGTCACTTCAAACTACAAATTCGAAGCTGCATTTTTTTTTAAAAATTCAACACCTACACACACAAATGTTTATTTTGATATTTGTTAATACCTAGCGGCTTGTATAGTGATGTTCATCACGGTGGCTATGTACATTTGCTACAGACATTTAAATGACTCTGTTCTAAGAGTTTTGTAAATACAGCATATATATATTGGTAACAAATTCATGAAAAAAAGAAAAAAATAATAAACATGTTTTTCTCATTGAATTAACTTTTACTCATTCATGAGAAAATTGTACTGTCTGCTACTGCTACTTGGAAACTGGCTTGGCACTTGTCACTGGAAAAGAACTTAGTGTGCTTTATAGATGGAAGTAGTTTAAAAAGTGAGCAGCAGGTAGTACAGTTTTGTCCTTTTTCCTGTAATCCTTTGTCACAGGGATTCTGCTTATAGTGTGTTAATGGTGGGAGGAGGGGGAATTCAGTACATCTGGGTCCTAAAGCCTGAATTGCAGGTATTTGTTTTTCATGAAGTCTAGCACTGGTTTTCAAGTTTCCTGAATAGAAAAGTTGGGACTGGATTGAGAGAGAATGGCACCGATATATTGACTTCATCGTTCAGAAATGTGCTGGATGTGAGCGGAAATAGTGGATCTACAGGTTCAGTAAGTATGCAGGTAAGTTGTGGAAGTTTTCATCCGAATATGTTTGGTTTTTTATGTATTCTGTTTATTTTATGTTTTATGTATTACTTTCCTGCAGTTATTTTGTTTTATGTATTGCTTACCTGTGGGCAGGATAAACTAACAATCATGGATGTAGAAGATGCAAGGCCTTATTTCTTATTATATTCCAATGAATAATTTTTCAAAGACAATTTCTGCTGTTTATATATTTTAATCATGGCTTTTAGCATTTTAAATTGGATAAATCACAATATTTATACAATCACATATTGAAAATATTACTTCCGAATAAAGAAGAAAAAACTAGATGTGTATAGAAGAAAATGCCAAACGAATTATGACTGAAAAGAATTGTTTCTTTCAAGAGAGCTCTAAATGTAGGATTATTGAAGATGTTTTATGGGTCAAGTCAGGGCCGTAGCAAGGTCCTTCTGTGCCCTTGGCGAGTTTGACAAATCTGCGCCTTCAATACTGAACAGTTTTTTTTAAATTTCTATAAAACTGCTTATTATTTTAATATAAAAACAGTTATTATCAAATAAAACCTAAACATCAATTTAAAAATGAACTAAGTGTTGAACTTTATTTTCAGGCGATTGAACTACTTAAAAATAATGAAATCATAAAATCTAATATCAAAAGTAAAGTACATAATAGGCCTGAGGCCTACTAAAATGTATAACACATTAATATAGGTAAAAGTTTTTTGTTTTTTTTTCGAATGTTGAACCACTTTCATCTCAATAATAACTTACATTTTATTTTTTATTGTCTTTATATCTTTCCATACTGTTTATGATTTATGTTATCCAGGGGTGCCCACCCCCCCCCCCAAACTTCATGACTCACCCCCCAAACTTCATTGCTGATTGGCTGTCGACAAGGGCGCCCATTTGATATTTTATAGGGGGGTTATTTTTTTAATTTATTTATTTTTTGTTGCTTTAACTTCTTGGGCCACTTTGTAACATTATATTAATAATATAATAAGTGCAGCAATGACGTAGCCAGAAAATAATTGCGGGGAGGGTTGAAAGTGCCGGGGGGGGGGTCGGGGGTCCATCCCCAGAAAAAATTAAATATTGAACTAATGAAAATCACATTTTGCACTATTTTAGCACAGAAAAACTAGTTAGGAAATTTGTTTACCATACTCTAAGACATGCCAATGTAAATAAGAAATCATTACCTAAGTACGGGGGCCACCGCCGGAAAATTTTTAAATATTGAACTAATGAAAATCGCATTTTACGCTATTTTAGCACTCAAAAACTAGTTAGGAAATTTTTTTATTATATACTCTAAGACATGCCAATGTAAACAAGAAATTGTTACCTAAGTCGGGTGTCCACCCCAGGAAATTTTTAAATATTGAACTAACGAAAATCACATTTTAGTCTATTTTAGCACTAAAAAACTAGTTAGGTAATTTGTTTACCATACTCTAAGACATGCCAAAGTAAATAAGAAATCATTACCTCAGTGGGGACTCCACCCCCGGAAAATTTTTAAATATTGAACTAATGAAAATCACATTTTACGCTATTTTAGCACTCAAAAACTGGTTATGAAATTTGTTTACCGTACTCTAAGACATGCCAATGCAATCAAGAAAATGTTACCTAAGTCAGGTGTCCACCCCCGGGAAATTTTTAAATGTTGAACGAATGAAAATCACATTTTATGCTATTTTAGCAATGAAAAACTAGTTAGCAAATTTGTTTACTATACTCTAAGACATGGCAACTTAAACAAGAATATGTTACTTAAGTTATAATATTTATTACTATTTATAAGAAAAGTTGAATAACACATAGAACAGTGGATATAATAGACCTAGGCCTACTCATCATGTTATGAAAAGAAAATAACTTTTATATCATATTTGACACACCAACAAATCTTGTTTAATTAAATAAATATTTTTTTAAATACAAATATAGAATTTTAGGTTTTGACTTTTGGGGGGTCCAAACCCCCTGGACCCCCCTTTCCTAATCCACTGTTAGAAGAGACCTTTTGGAGTTATAAAACTCGACCGTTTTTATTTTTAACATATAAAACGCTAATTTTGCAACAATTTTCAACCCCCCCCCCCAGAAAATTCATAAAACGATAATATTTTGCCCCCCCCCCCAGAAATTTCAATGACGCAGTCTGCGTCTTAACCCCCCCCCCCTGTGGGCACCCCTGTGTTATCATACTCTGTCAATAAGAAACGTGTTAATTAAAGAATGTTGCATGACTGCTTTTCGTTTGTAGACAATCGGCACAATACTGCAGATGGTTCATGGGCAGTAATTTTTAATAACCTGAAAGATTTCTTCCATTAACTTGGAATTTTTATTGCTTGATAAATTGCACCAGTCTAAAAAAAGGCGGGATTTTTCATGGTTAATTTTGCGCCCTTGGCGGGGGCCCATCTCGCCACCGCCTAGCTACGGCCCTGGGTCGAGTATGCTGGATCAGTGTTTGATGTGAGAAATAAGCAGAGATGATCCACATTTTATACAGGCATCACAGACTTAAGAAAATTTATCAAGTCATTTTATCAAGACTGAAACAAAATATTTTATATGCAGTTTAGTTCTGCAATTACATCTAGCATTGAACCTCAAGTCTATAAAAAGTTACCATTCCTGAAGGAGAATAATTTTGTGTTTTGCTTTTTATGCGTCTGTTTTATGTCCGGCTTTAATTTATTTATGGGAGGTAGGCCTCCTATCAGCTTGAAGAAGAGCAGGTTGATTATTGCTAATATCTGAATTGGTTTTATCTAAAGGTGACATACCAATTTTCATTTCACTAAATGCTCTTTCACATGCTGCAGTGGGTGTAATTACAAATTAGTATGGCGCAATGCTGCCAATCTCCCAGCATGCACAACACTCAAGAGTAATCCATTCAGAAAATGATATTTAAACTTTTAGTGCTACTAAAGCAAAAAGCGAAACAGCTAAAAATGGAACATTTCTAGAGTGATAGGGAAAAAGCGAATAAATCAAAATATCAGTTTTAGGAGAGACAAATAATTTATTTCCACAGTATTGTTACAATATTTAGTTCAAGCTACCATATATTTTTACACAGTATCTTACACTATATAAAAATATCTGAGTGGGCTGTTCTAAATAGTGTAACAATGATGTGGAAATAAACTGTTTCTTGTCTCTCCTAAAACTTTGGTATTTTGACTTATTTGCTTTTTCCCTATCACTTTAGATTTTGTACATGGGCTTCTGCAGAAATTTTGTGAATAGAGACATTACTGCCACCACCACCATCACTATGGTACTATTACTGTAACCACTTTATTATAATAATAAAAATTATTATTATTATTACAGCAGATCTCCAACTATCAGATCGCCAGTTATCCCGTTCACTTTGAGGCCGTATTCAGGTGTTTTTTGCAGCAGTTAGCATTCAGAGCTGATTATTTGCAAAAAAGCAAAACTTTTAGCCGACAAAATTGACACTTTGTCAGCAAAACAACTATTTCTGACTGATATGTTGAAGATGTAACCCTTTATGTAAGTACGGTACTGTATAATTTAATTTTTTTAAGGAAATGACCTTCTTTATGATTTATCCAATTATCCAGATAAACAAATATCCAATTCAGGTTCAGTCCCAATTAATCTGGACATTTGGAGTTCTACTGTATTATTATTACTATTAATCTTTGCTAATCATCATCCACATCCTTGATTTACTATAGTTGGTCCTATGAGTATGGATACACAGTAAAAATGTAATGTAATATACTCACTTGACTTTTTCTACCCCTTACTATTTTACAGGTACTGTTCATATAAAATATGATACTTCAGTTGCTTTAACTTCATTACAATGAATTATTTGACTGGAAATGATTTCAAGTTTAGTGGAAGTAATTATTATTCCTACATTCTCATACCTAAGAAATAATATAGTCAGCTGTTCCCCTCATTTTTGTCCAAACAACTCCTACTACAGTATGTGGAAACTTAAACCTCACTTCATATTAGTTGCTTATAGTCATTTAGTTCAGATTTATGTGTAAACAAAATTTCCAGAGGGAGGCAACGGAAATACCCTGCCCCCCCTTCCAGATGCCATGATTTCATAGTTAGTTTGGATAAATGTTAGCAAAAAATGTATTACGAGGATAATATCTGTGCCAATCGAAAAAAAATCCAGGTTGGTATACCAGTTATCATTTTTCCAGTACTGGTATTTGTGCATATGGCTCACTTCGGACACTGTACTGGATAGACAGGACATAGAGGGACTCCTGGGCATGTGACCATCACGGCACAGGGCATCACAAAAGTTGTAGGCAACGGAGGAGAAACATTTTGGGTAGGTAGTAACTAAATTCCATTCCAACATTGGTCATTGCTGAGAAACCCTCATACTAAGATTGGCTAAATCTTGGGATTTGAATCCACGAACTCCTAAATATGAATTCTGGTCACTACTACCCACTTGGGCTTCAAATAGACGGTAAAATATATAAAATATTCGTATCAAACATATATTATAATTTTATCAGCAATTATTTTTGGGTCCACAGTCAACTCTTTACTACTTCATCAAGGAGTGGTTCAGACCATATTCAGTTATTTTCCTCCTTAGTATACATGGCTCATATAGAACTGTAAATTAATATGCTGAAAACGCAGTCTTTTAAAAATCTATAAATTAATTGTTAAAAATGGCAGCTATAGACCATGGGCTGCCAATATGAAACCCTCCCCCCCCCCCCCGTGGGAATTTCCGACACATATATTTTTTTGTTGGTATTGTCATCTAGTTTAAGATTTTAGTTGTTTGCCCCTTATCAATTACAGCATTTAGCCGGAAACCCCGGAAATTCGCAGAAAATGAATTTGTTTTAATTTTTCATTGTTCTTTGCTCCTAATATTCCCAGGGAATTTCTGACTCACACATTTTTGTTGGTATTGGCATCTAGTTTAATGCTCCAGTTGTTTGCCCCTTACAAATTACAACATATCCCCGGAAAGCCTGGAAAACCACGTATATACGGAGAAAATTACTATGTTTTATTTTTTAAATCTTTGTTCTTTGCACCTAATATTCAAAGGGAATTTCTGACTTACATGTTTTTTTGTTGGCATTACCATCTAGATTAAGGTTTCAGTTGTTTGCCCCTTATCAATTACAGTATATCCCCGGAAAACACCGAAAACCACGGAAATCCGGAGAAAGGGACTTCGTTTTATTTTTTTAAAATCTTAGTTCTTTGCTCCTAGTATTCAAAGGGAATTGGTGAACCATATGTTTTTGTGTTGGTATTCCCATATAGATTAAGGTTCCAGTTGTTTGCCCCTTACCAATTACAGCATATCCCCGGAAACCCCGGAAAACCACGTATATACGGAGAAAATTACTATGTATTATTTTTTAAATCTTTGTTCTTTGCTCCTAATATTCAAAGGGAGTTTCTGATTCGTATGTTTTTTTGTTAGTATTGCCATCTAGATTAAGGTTTCAATTGTTTGCCCCCTTACGAATTATAGCATATCTCCAGAAAACTCCGAAAACCACGGAAATCCGGAGGAATTGACTTTTTAAAAATTTCTTTAAAATCTTTGTTCTTTCTCCTAATATTCCCAGGGAATTTCTGACTCATATGTTTTTTTGTTGGTATTGCCATCTAGTTTAAGGTTTAAGTTGTTTTCCCCTTATCAATTACAGCATATCCACGTAAACCCTGAAAACCACGAAAATCCGCAGAAAATGAGATTGTTTTAATTTTTTAAAAATATTTGCTCTTCGATACTAATATTCCCAGGGAATTTCTGAATCACATAATTTTTGTTGCTATTGCCATATAGTTTAAGGTTTCAGTTGTTTTCCCCTTACCAATTACAGCATGACAAAGAATAGGCTACTGGAAAAAATCCTGATGCTGAAGGAATGAAGGCGATTGGAAACCTGACAGAACACACTTCATATTCTAATTTGACATCTGTGAATGATAATTAATTTAACTTACCAAACCTTCCACAGTCACTACCAAACTTTCTTGACTGAAGTTAGAGAAGGGACATTCGGTAAAACAGCACAATTTTGGAATGGTAATATGGACAAAGTGTCATTGATTTTGAGATTTCAGCGAGCAACTAAAGAAAACAACTTTGACTTACACTTGGCATGTTTAGAAGATATGATTCCCCTTTTCTTTGCATGTGACCATCACAATTATGGCAGATATCTCGTAGTCCATATACTCACCCTTTTGAACCTGCAAGGGACACACTTGAAGCAGAAGAATTACTTCGCAATAACGGTTTCAGTGATCGTAGATCACAAGTTCCGAGTTCTAGAAATTCTATGGATTTCCGCGGTTTTCCGGGTTTTACGGGGATATGTTGTAATTGATAATGGGCAAACAGCTGAAACCTTAATCTAGATTACAATGCCAACAACAACAACAAAAATATGTAAGTCAGAAGTTCCCTGGGAATATTAGGATCAAAGAACAAAGGTTTTTAAAAAATTAAAACGAACTCATTTTCTTCGGATTTTTTTGGTTTCCAGAGTTTTCCGGGGATATGCTGTAATTAATTAGGGGCAAACAACTGAAACCTTCATCTACATGGCAATACCAACACAAAACCATATGAGTCACCAATTCTCTTTGAATACTAGGAGCAAAGAACTAAGATTTAAAAACTAAAACAAAGTCATTTTCTCCGGGCTTCCGTGGTTTTCGGAGTTTTCTGGGGATTTTCTGTAATTGATAAGGGGCAAACAACTGAAACCTTAATCTACATGGCAATACCAACACAAAACCATATGAGTCACCAATTCCCTTTGAATACTAGGAGCAAAGAACTAAGATTTAAAAAATTAAAACGAAGTCATTTTCTCCGAGCTTCCGTGGTTTTCGGAGTTTTCTGGGGATTTGCTGTAATTGATAAGGGGCAAACAACTGAAAACTTAATCTACATGGCAATACCAACACAAAAGCATATTAGTCACTAATTCCCTTTGAATACTAGAAGTAAAAAACTAAGATTTAAAAAATTAAAACAAAGTCATTTTCTCCGGGCTTCCATGGTTTTCGGAGTTTTCTGGGGATTTGCTGTAATTGATAAGGGGCAAACAACTGAAACCTTAATCTGGATGGCAATACCAACAAAAGAACAAATGATTCAGAAATTCCCTTTGAATATTAGAAGCAAAGAACAAAGATTTAAAAAATAAATCATTGTCATTTTCTCCGTATAAAAGTGGTTTTTCGGGTTTTCCGGGGATATGTTGTAATTTGTAAGGGGCAATCAACTGAAAACTTAAACTAGATGACAATACCAACAAAAAATATGTGAGTCAGAAATTCCCTGGGCATATTAGGAGCAAAGAACAAAGAAAAATTAAATCAAACTCATTTTCTCCAGATTTCCGTAGTTTTCCGGGGTTTCCGGGTAAATGCTGTAATTGATAAGGGGCAAACAACTGAAGACTTAATCTAGATGGTAATACCAACAAAAAATATGTGGACCAGAAATTCCCTGGACATATTAGGAGCAAAGAACAAAGAAAAATTAAAACAAACTCATTTTCTCCGGATTTCCGGGGTTTCCGGGTAAATGCTGTAATTGATAAGGGGCAAACAACTGAAAACTGAAACTAGATGGGAATACCAACAAAAAAATATATGTGTCGGAAATTCCCACGGGGGGGGGGGATGGGGGGTATACAGTAGCCTACGCTCTACTATTTGCTGTTGCAGAATTTAGCATTTCCCTCTTAACTCAAGTAATTTTTAACATTTTTTTTTTCTCGTTTTAAAGTTCAAAAGATAAATATATAGAAATGACCACTGTAAAGTTCGTAGTTAAATAATACTTTTTATTTATGTTTAAATTTATATAATAGATTTTCAAGGAATTTTAACATAATCCTTTTTGTTTATAGGTTATTTCTGTACAAAACATTTTATTACTTCTCAGCTAATGTCATAATCTAACACACTAACTTAATCAGCAGTGTTAGTGGATGAGTAAATTGAAAAAGATTATTAATAATATTACAGACTCCACGAAAACTGCTGTGGAAGGAGCCTATATATCAATTGTGGTTCACTAAAAAGAATAGACAATCTCATCCAGCACCTGTGTTTGAGGAAACGTCCCCAAAATGCTAGCGGCGTTTCCTCTTTAAATCGCAAGGCTCATCTTCTGCCGTAGGAATCTGTAGACCGCGAATTTCCAGTCAGGGCCTCCAGATGTCTTCCTATTTCTGACACCAGGATCTTCGAATCTATACACCGTGGTCCCATTAGGTTTGTTCGCAAAGCAGTCAGAAACCAGGAACAAATCGTTCGCGCATGCGCTCTTTCTCCACACGCGTTCGCAAAGCGAGAATCCGTGATTCTGATTTCAATCTTCTGTTCGCAAAGCTCTCGCGGACAGTTTCTGTACTATAAGAAAAGTTTGCAGGCTCTAGCATGAATTGTTATCACAGACATGCGCAGTAACCTATTTTCACGCGCCTGACTCCTCCCTCCTATAACATTGCGCCAGATTTATAAACATAGGCTACTTATTGTATGAATAATGGAAGATAATTAAAAGTTTCCCAAAATATAGATTATATTGTCGATGTATATTGCATTTATAACATGTCAAAGGGAAATATATATTTTATTTGCATATCATATCGATTAAACGCAGAAACTATCGATTCCAAATTCTTGTAACCGTTCGCAAAGTGCAAATCACGGGTAAGTTACAGACTGGACATGCGCAGTACAACAAATTCTCAAGCGGTCACGGATTTGCTTTGCGAACAAACCTATTGTCTCCACAGCAAAGTTGTAGTTGTCCACCAGATCTTTATATGTACAGTAGATTCCCTCTATTCCGAACTAATTGGGACCGAACACCGTTCGGTTTAGCGGGAATTCGGAATAGGAGAATTTCATTAATAATATCAACCTATTGACTTGTTAAGGCGTAAATTAAATGCGGGGAATTTTATAAATGGAGCCGACATGTGCTGTAACTAACCAGCTTTCATTCCAATTTGGTTTCAGGTGTTTTCATCAAGCTTAGTCTCTATGTAGGCTATGTATCTATTTAACTCCTGTGTATAACAAAATATACGTTTTTTCACGAACGTCTTTTTAATTTCACCTGTTTTTAAGTTTAAAAAATCGGTATTTTTTCTGAACTCTGTTCGGAATAGGCGGATTTTCGGAATTGCGGGGTTCAGAATAGCGGGACTCTACTGTAATCAACTTTGTGCAGATTGCTGATGCTGTGGCTAAGCCTGCTAGTATACTTGTATTAGACAAATGAGATGGTGCGAAAGTGACATCCCATAATAATGATTTTCCTCTTGACCATGGTATCAGAGTTAGGCCATCAGGTTTCTTTCAATCACCCTGCGGCTTTTACCCACAGGTCCTAGGACTGAGGGAAAGTCTGCAGATACAAGTGCTCTCTTGATGATCTTGTTAATAGTATTATTATTATTATTATTATTATTATTATTATTATTATTATTATTATTATTGTAGGCAAAATATTTAAAAGATGGACATGGTTCTGGTGATTTTTAAAAATTATTTATGTGACACCTTGTACAAAACTTTGCATAAAGTTCAGATCAGTAGTTTTTAAGATGTAGTTTGTGGGAAAAGTGAGTTAAACATATCATATAACATTAAATTATACAGGTAGCTGAATACAGCGAAGCGCAACATCTTGCAATTGTATTATTTAAATAAATCAGATATATAAATCATTTTTGCATCAAAATGAACTTACAAAGGTGCTTCATATTTTATAAAATATTTTGAAAAGTCATTTTTTAAGGTGGTGTCTATCTCGTTGACGTGAACAGTGTTAGCATTCAGTTGCTTGAATTCGTTAGCAATCACCTACTTTTTGGAAGCTACTGAATGAGAAATTGAGTAACCTATTGCATAACGTAAGGTAAGACTTGACGAGCTGAAGAAAAAACTTGACATTGGCAGCAGACATTTAAATAAGAAAACTGATGAAAGCAAAACACCGGTAGAATAATATACGTATCCAAGAATATGGTACTGTTGACTGTTATTGTAGCGTACAGAACTTGCCAGTTGATTGTAAAAAAAACTGGTAGAGAGTAAAGAGGAAATATGGGCAGATCCCAATTTATGTAAAGATTTCCTACACTGAAAATTTGTAATTTTTCTATTTTTTGTTTACCCTTTTGATGACTATTCCAGAGTAGCCGATTTCAATGATTTTTCGCAACTGATTTCTGGATGATAGTGGTTCTATATAACTTATCTTTTCGTTATGCATATACTGAAGCTCTAAAATTTATAGATTTCAATTTTATACTTACGTTAATGAGAATTATATGCTGTAAAATATAGTTTAAAAAGTTGAAATAGTAAAAAATTAATATTTTTACACTTGAATTTTATAAATAAGTTTCAGTAGATAGCTAGGATATGCATTCATAACTTAACATATAAATTTCATGTCTATCATGGATAGTTTCTGATTTAACAATTTAGAGATATGGCATTTCATATCCCCTTCTGTATGTAAAATTCTAGCTTTCTAAGTCATCGAAAAAGTTCTACTACTATGGAGATTTTTATTTTACTTTTGGGATATGTAGCCTACATATTTTTTGTCGCTAAGTATTATTGAGCACATAGTTTTAGGGATTACCATTATATAAACTTATTAGCTTTCATTGTCATTATTAATATTTTGTTCGTTTTTTCATTATTAATATTTCTATTAGAATAATTATTACGATTATTTGGGCTGGGAACAGAATATATTTTTTTTCCTAACAATATTAACGTAGCCTACTGCTTTACTTTTCAGAAAATTTCCTATACCTACAAATTTACGGTAGTTATTCACTATAGAATTCACTTTACTTTACTTACTCACTCACTTTACTTATACGTAGTGGACTAAAATTACGAATCCTCAGTAGCCTATTGTAGTACTGTAGTTTTTTTTTAAATCGACCATTTAGGTGATGTGAATCAACTACAGTTTTCATTATGGCTTTTCTATAACGCGCTATGAGTGTGTTCATGCCAAAGATTCAAGCAGGCAGGCATAATTTACCCACTTTTAGTGCATTTGAACTCATACTGTAAAAGCGTCAGCCTCCGATGAAATTCTGATAGATATAAACTGTGTACTTCACTGCATTGCATCACTTCTAGTAGGCAAAACAATGTTTAGTAATTTAGGTCTCTTCACTGGGCCTATGTTTAAATATCCCGCTGATGGTATATTATGTTGGCTACCCTGCAGAACACCTGATGAGTGATAGCTTCCATTTAGTGCGGGGCAGTGCTTGTTAATTTTTTGCGGTAAGTTGTACGTTAAAAGTGTTATTTTACGATTGTGTGTCATTAGTGTGGTGTTATTTATTGCCAGTCCTGCGATTGAAGATCAGGATCCCTTCATGGTAAGGCAAGATGTGTACTAATAGTGCAGCACTGTAATTTCAACTACTGTACGTTCTTTGCTAGAGTTGGAAAATATGTGGCTTTGATTAAAGTAGGAAGGCTAGGCTATATTCTACGCAAGGAACCTGCTCTATGATCATTTAACATACTATATAACTTATTGTGATTTTAATAACTCATCACTCGATCTCGATAGTATAACAGAATCAATCTGCTGTGGTGTGAATACGCTGGGGCAAAGAGATGCCAACCATAACCCAATACATACACTTGAAGATGATCAGTTAATCTGCTACACTGTAGTAGTAAGATCTTGATACCGCTGTGGAAAGCACGGACAGTAAGGTTTCTTCGTGGGAGTGGGGGATTAACATTTGATCGCCGTTTTATAGGCCTGTTTTTATTAGGTTGTCAGATTTTTTAAATTGAATCCGGAGACACTTTGGAAATGTTATACTTACTCAATGACAATAGATAATTCCTAAGCAAGCTAATGGAATGTTGTCCTTTTTATGGAACACGGGGGTTCATTGCCGCGCTTACGTGAACCCGCCATTCAACCCTATTCTGTGCTGATTCAATACAACCATCCCTCGTAAATCCGTCTTCCCTTAAATCGATTCTAATATTATCCTTCCACCTATGTCTAGGTCTTTCCTTTGGGTCTCTTAACAGGAATGAACGGCTTAATTTTACTCCGCAATAGACTATGATAGCTACCGGACAAATCTTTATTTAAAACAGCACAAACATCTGACACTTTCTTTTTTGATCTAGGAATATCAAACAAAAATAATTATTAATTAATTATCACAGTCTACGAATTACTAACGAAGCACTATCGTTTTTTTTTTTTAATAAATTTTGTTGTCTACAGGATAATCACTTCAGTCCATGTTTGCATAGTAAAATACCATTAGTGAAACGTAATTAAACAGACTATAAATCAAATGAGCAGGGCAGTGAAATATACGTAGGCTTATATAAATCGAATAATTCACATCACGTTACCTCTTTTTCAATTCGGAAAACAATGGCATTCAACAGCAAACACTTCATCTCCAAAGACAACATAGTCTAATGGTCATTGGTCATTGAAGGAAGTGCACGGCAAGTCACTGTGTGTGACATGAGGTAAGAGATCTCCCCTACCACAATACTAATACCCCTCTCTTTCTTCCTGTTCAATGGTGCCTGAATTTCAAAAACTCTTCGCAGAAGTTTTATCACTTGAAGGAAGAGCGGACTGCAGTGACGTCACAGAGCAACCTTCTGTTCTCGCTTGATGTATGTATGTGTACACTCTAGTTTACGGAAAGTTTCCGATGCTTCTGGTTCCTCCTAGTTTTTTCTTTATTTAAAGTTGGCACTGAATCTCCTTACCAATCTCATATTTGTTTGAATTCAAGTTTGACCACACGAATTAGCCTATGAACAACGTTCGAGCCTATGTGTGCAGTGAAAGAAGATGGAACATGAAATATATTTCACTTGAGTGGCCCGTCACAACGAATGTCCACAACAGCCCCCGTTGAGTCCTACTCATATTAGTTTGATGTCAAAAGTCAATTCCTTTCCTCGCAAAATTCTGATAATAGACTATAATTAAATTAAGATTAATTCTGAAATGATTGTTCTCTCAACGAATCTAAAACTGTCTTGGCTCTTAGCCTCTGCTGCGTATCCAAGATCTCGGAAAAAGGATAGGGGCAGAAGTGGAGAGTGGGCGTAGCGGAGGCGGTTTAGTACTCCCTTATAAAGATGAACCACTGCGCATTATATCGGAAAGATTCCGTGTACTCGACTGTACCATAGTTGTACTGTATCTAGGCTTTTAATATGCACATTGTAAATACAGTATGTACTATTTAATTTTTTAAAAACTTGGTTGGCTTCTTGACTCTTCGGCAGAATTCCCTCCTTCCATCTTTCTTGATTTTGCGTGTGCTGGTCCCTCGTCATAAGTTTTATACCAGCTTTCCATGTTTTCCTTGGTCGCGCAGGTTTCTGTCTTCCAAGTGTTGACCATTCCAAGAGAATCTTTGGTCATCTCTCTTTTCTCATCCTTTTCATGTGGCCATACCATTGAAGGATTCTTTCCTCAATTCACTGCATCACCGGGTCAGTGGCGTGCCAAGGCGGGGGCGGAAGAGGCGAGCCGCCACTGGCCCCCTTTTGAACATATGCCCCAAAATGTTATTTATTCATTTTTACCAGACCTTGACGAGTCTTGTTTTGAGTGAATAACCACTTCTCTAATAAACAACATTATACATTTTTATTTAAACAATGAATTAAATGAAAAAAGATTAGAAACAATCACATCTGAAGTACCGTAGGTCTACTGCAATAAAATAATATAAGCCCCTACGAGCAGAAGAATAGAGGGGAATCTCTTGTCAAGCTTAGCCCTGAGAACTCTTGCAAAACGAGTAGGCTTACATTTTCATGATATGCAGAGGCAAAAGCTCTCAAGAAAGGGTTTCAGCTGATGTACTGTTTTGTTTATCAATCTGCTTTTTCAATTCTTGGTTTTAGGGTTTTCTTTGATTTGTACATAAAATATTCTGATTTCACAATACTGTATTGTGGATACTTGGTAGGCCTCCATATTGATTAGCGCCCCATGACCCCATTACTGTTGGTAGGCTGCTGCACCGGTTCCTCCATTTCCATTATTTTCCTTATCTCCTCATTCCTTTTCCTTTCCAAAATGAGTATTTTGTTCGACCCTGAAATTCGATTTTGAGTTTTTTGTATAGGTATATGTTTTGAAGTATGCAGAATCTAACAATATATTTTTCAGAAACATGTCTGTATGTGTCTGTGAACAGCATAGGCCTAGCTCGCGAACGAAAAACCGTATCCAAACGAAATTTTATATTTGAGTTAGATATCGTCTAGGGATGTGACACGAAGACTGGGGACGACTTTCTCTTATTTTTACTAACACTTTACATCATAGGCGTGCCGAGGGGGGGGGGGTTTGGGGGTTTGAACCCCCCCCCCCCATTGATTAAAAAAAGGAAAATTGTATGATTTTTTAAAGTCTGCCCATAAATTACTTAATACAAGTATAAAGCGTGGGAAGCTTAAAACTCGTTATTTTGCGTCTTAATTTTTAAAATTTTCCGGGGGCGGACCCCCGGAAGCTTAAAACTTGTACTTTTGCGTCTTAATTTTTAAAATTTTCCGGGGGTGGGGCCCTGGAAGCTTAAAACTTGTTATTTTGCGTCTTAATTTTTAAAATTTTCCGGGGGAGGACCCCCGGACCCCCCTCTCCCTGGGGGTATTCCATACCCCCCAGACCCCGCGGATTTTATAACCCCCCCCCCATATGGTCGGCCTGGTTACGCCTATGCTTTACATGAATAAGATTAAATTTTTTCGCGATTTTCTCTAAAACTAAACTAACAATTTTCTTTAAATTTTGTACATTAGGTGCCTCTGTTTGAAACACTGCTGACCAGCAGTTTTCAAGAGTCTTTGTTCTAGGGCAAAACAAAAATATCTCAAAGAAAGAAGAAAATCCACTCTTGAACTGACAAGTGTTTGAAAATACTTGAAATGTAAAAAATATGAAGAATCAGTAACGTTCCTAGGGTGGGGGCGGTCCGCCCCGGGCCCCACTTACTATGGGGGCCCCCCATTGATGCCAACACCGTACTATAAAAATTAATGTTCCACCTCATTTTTTACTCATCGGAATTTTTGTATTAAATAAAAAATATAGTGTATTTGATTTGTTACCAATCAAGTTTTGGTCTCAGGTTCATGAGTCGGCCGCGAGAGGTTACTAGGAGATGCGCTATGGATCACGTCACGTGCAGAAAGTGTATCATTTTAGGAAAGAAAACAGAACAAGTCTTAATTTATAAATTAACTTAACAAAACACTTAATGTGTACGATGGCTTAAAGACTTTCAAGAATGAATTCCAAACTTTTGTTTAGGATTAAAGTTATTTTAACTTGCATTTCAGTTGCAACTTGTGAAAGATGTTTTACAAAAAATAAATTAAATAAAATCAGGTAAACTTATGTAACGAAGTGCCAGTATGCTTTTTTAATCAGTGAAAATTGCAATTATGATAGCCCCATGCAGAAAATAAGTTATTTTTGTAATACATCTCCAGATCGATTCATTAAGCAGGGCTTACGGAAGAACAAAGGTCTAAAGTTTGATTCTTAACCTTAATTCATATTGGTATAAACTGATACAATAAATTCTTAAAATATGTCAACATTTTACAAAATGCATTGACAATAATATTAATGATGTAATAGGCCTACGATTCGCTGACATGTTTGTTTCAGATTTAAAGCAGCCGTATAGGTTACAAATGAATTAAAGTCAATCTGAACTAAATCTGTCAGGAATTACATTAGGTATAATGCTCCATAGGTGCGAATAAGAAAAATACTCACATTAAAACTAATGCAGATTTCGGTAGCCATTCATATCGATAGAAACACAATATTATATCAATATTCAATAGCTTGTAAGTGTTTTAAATAATGGACTAACATCGAAAACAATTTGGCTATGAAAATAAATTTTCATGAGGACAATTATAATTATCACAAGTAGAATGAGGTGTATGGAATAGCCTGAGCTGTGGTGAATAAACAAACGTACAGATCTACAGTAATTACGCAGGTTTGTGTTGCAAGAAAATCTCTTTACAAATTCGCTCCAGATCGCTGAAGTACTCTCACAAACAGTATTGTCCATGATTGCGTCATGCATGATCATGCAGAGTAAGCTTACAATAGAGAGATTGCGCAACAGGGAAGTGATGTAGGAAATCCACTTGAAGTTTCGATATCACGTACACCGATGTGATATAGAATCTTCCTCAGTGGAGACATGCTATAATCTTAACAAATTGCAGCTAAATTTATTTTATAATTTTTTCAATAAATATGTGTGTCCTATGTTCAGCCCCGGGGCCTGCAGTGCAGCGACAGCCAATAGGCTCGTGTTATATTTCAAAACTGAATTCTTCAATACCCACTTTGCTGATAGTGTGGGCGAGTTTACTGGAAGTTGTGAACTGTTTTTCTTTTACTGTTTTACATGTTTCCCACCATTATGCGAACTAAATTACATTCATTTTCTACAAATTTCCTATTTTCATTTTGAACCCTCTAGAACCTCGGGTCTCCCCGCATCACAGGGTCTGCGGGGCCTTCAATTACGCCACTGGTTATACAGGACGTTATGCAATTTCAGTTACACTCATAGAGCCGAAATGTCACACTGAAGCAGAAATAAGACATAAATACAAATATTGTTCCAACACTACATAATGAATTTATAAAAGAACATCCACATTTTGACACTACCGAATGAAACCAAAGTGTAAAAAATATCGTTACATTGTTTCCGATTTAGAAATGTAGCTTAATAGCTTTCTCGCGCTCAATTTTGTATTATGTTTATTAAATAGTACATAATGTGAATGTGAATGACCTGAAAGTAAAACCGCAATTTGTCAGCGCTTTTATTAAAATCCCCACAAAGTACTCTCGCCTATGTAATATTGATTAAAGATCTCTGTCGTGTACGTGACTCAACAGACATCATCCAATGGTTGTTGTTGCTCCGGTTCAAATCTGAAGGGTCCTCTTCCATGAACAATACAGAAAACTCAACTGAGTCATACAATGAACGGCAGATTGAGACCGGGCAAGTTGGGGTCGTCAATAGAAAAGGAAGGGTGACACAAGAAGAAAAGGGATTATTGTTCCTGCTTTCGGATAGTCTGCATCATAATGTTTTTCACACAAGCGGGGTGTTACTACAGGTTTGTTCATTTTAGCTAAACATGTTACTCAATCTGAAGCTCAATACACTTAACATGTTGCTTCCTTGCCAGAATTTTTTTCTGTTTTGCATATTGTACGGTTTATCGATTAAATAATTATATACTGTAGTTGCATAGAAGTCTAAGATGATAAGACATAAATACACTTCGAATTTTAGGTAAAAACCTATTTTAATCCTTAAGTGATATATGGACGAAAACTTGTATATGCATGTTTCATAAGTGACTGTGCCTAAAACTGATACTTTTATAGGACCTAAAAGAGCCTATTTTTACGTAAGAGCCTAATATTGCCTTTTTGCTTGTTTTTCCTCTAAAGTTCAAAATAAGTTACTTTTTGTAATAAATTCTAGCATTTATTTTCAGTTCGTAATAAATTTTTAGCTCGGAATATGCAGTACATGACACATTTATGACATGGTTAAATAGTAACTTAAGGAATGTTTCGTCTTCAGTAGAAAAATTCTTTGGAATTCCCAAGAAAATGTAGTGTTTTTTCTCCCGACTCCCACATCCAGTATATAAAAAAGTAGTTCTCTGAATCACTGAGGGATTGAATATGCTAGCGTGCGTAGCTTCTGGGCGCAGGAATAAGGTTTTCACTGTTATGGTAGTAATATAAGCCTTAGTAATAGGTCTCTATAATTCTGTGTACCATAGGTCTATATCTGTGTTTTATCATGATTATTGATTAGTGATGACTTCAATAAATATAATATTCTGCATTGCAATTGAGATATTTCAGAAAATTGTCAACTTAACGATTTTATAAGAGGCTATTTTACGATTTTTAGAACCTATTTTCCAATTTTTAGAGCCTATTTTAGGTACCTAAAACAACATTTTTAGCGACCTAAAAGTCCGAAGTCTAATGATAAGACTGTACTATGAATCAGGCGATCGAGTACATAATTATGTGATGCAACGAAATGGCATAACATGTTATTTAACACCGCCACTTCATCCCAGTTAAAAATTATAGGCTACATGTAACCGAGCATTAGAATATTACCGAATATTTCCTTCAGCACTTGATTTTGAGTAGTTTGACTAAACAAGTCTATGTAGCCTATGAGTGGTGCTTTAGAACTAAATTCCATTTAAAAATACTTTAATGCTGTACTGGTACATAATTTTTCTTTGATTATTTTATGTTATTTTTTTAAACAACGAGTAATTGTGTATATATTTGAGAGTTTATCACTTGAATCAAAAGTACCTCCCAAAATTAGTAAAACTCTCAAACTATTAAGTTAAACTCTTTCCAATGATAATTATTGTAGCCTCACAATCAGGTGCAAGCAGAGAATATCGAAATTGGTGGAAGTACGTCAATACATACATAATCTGGTACACCAATTTTCAAAACTCTTATATTATCTATACTTTATGAAGGAACGAGGTACGTAAAGAAATTACGAAATCCACTCTGCGTATCAAACTATGTAGTAAACCGATGCAGAATCTTGAGAGCTAGTTAAGCATAGTGAAAATGACAGAAAAGTGACTGAGAACATCCTCTGCTCTATATTATACATTTCAGTCACACTGAACAAAAGAGTGACCCTTACAGTATGTTATCTGTTATCTTGGAATCTAAGTAGGAATAGACATATCTCCTATCTTCTTGTTTGACGATCATTTCCGTTATCTGGGTCTTTTCAGGGTTTGAAATAATCGATTTTCATTATAACAGTCAATTATCGAGACCTAATTTCGCAAACCAACTTATTATCTCCATTGGATTTACCTCTTCTACATTTCAACTGTGCCTTCAAGATCTGATACCGTACAATTTCCTCCCAGCGCTCTTCAGGATGTCATTATTGGTAGGCTACTGCCTTCCACTCCGGCGGCCCGGGTTCGATTCCCGGCCGGGTCGGGGATTTTTCAGTAGTGAAAAATCGCTTTCTCGGGTTCAGGACTGGGTAGGTTAAGTCTTAGGTTAAGATAATGCACATTGTGCGCGATTCCTTAATTATTATTGGTAGGCTATTAAGTTTGTCATTCTCACTTGCCCTAGAGAATATGTACTGTAAATATGGTAAATTTCAGAGTTCTTGTTTTAAACTTGAGTAACAACTAGCAATATACCTTAAAAAAACTCCAACTTTCTACTTTCTGCGTTCATTAGGAAACTGACATTTTAACGCAAATTCGTAACTGGCATCGTTTTTTTGAGCAATATCCGGGATCGAATCTCGGTGGATCTATGTGGAATTTGTGGTGGATAAAATGGGGTCAGGGCAAGTTTTCTCGGGTGCTCTTTTTCCCCCTGCCACACAGCATTACACCATTGTTCCATTCGTTATATAAAATATGATTGCTATAAAAACAATTAATTTTATAGGGAGATGCACTCGTTATAGTTATTTTTTACTAAAGGGAGCGGAACAGAAGAGTACAATAAAATATATATTTAAAGAGCATCGATGGTTCCACAGTAATTTGGTCGGGATTTGAACCAGGATCTTCGGGTCTCCGTGCCGCTGCTCTAACCCGGCTATGGCATTGAATTTTTCAGTCTGACTTCACCTTTCCAAGATGAATCAAGTTAAATTGTAAAATTAATAATAATAATAATAATAATAATAATAATAATATGTTCAGCATTTCACACAATTATGTGTATAGCATCGTCATAAAAATAAGATCAAACCTTTACATTATAAAATTCGTCAACATTATACAGTTGACTTGACCCGTCTCTTAAATGCTTCGAGTGTTAGATTTCTAACGTTAATAGAAAGGCTATTATATCGTGTGTTCGGAAATTCATATTACAAACTTCTAGAGCTAGTAGAGGGACTTAGTAGACAATAATTCGAATAGGAACCCATGTGTGCTACAGCCATTACAATGTGTCGGATTTGCCGGTGTTGTTTTGCAACCGGAGAGGCAGTACATGACGTCAGAAGAGCACCAAGTGAAATGAGGTGTGACGTAAGGCACAGAAGTAAATGACGTTTGACTCATTACAGACGAAAGTCAAATTTTTTGGTAACAATACCTAAGTAACAAAAAAACTTTCATTGATCACAATAACACTTGTGTCAACAGTGAAAAAAAGCAAATTCGTTTCTGTATTCTGCAATGGATGTGTCCTATACAAAACTGCTCACTACAACAGAGGCTCGATGTGACGACCATCAACATCGTTGTACACATTATACCGACGAATCATGTTCCGGTACACTCATTCTATCACACCTGGTGTCCTGTTAATCTCTTGTGCAGCGACCATCACTCGTGCCAGCAGTTCTTCCTCGGTCTCTACAGGAGTCTCGTGATCCTCTGACGTCATGTACTGCCTGTCTGGTTGCAAAAATATACCGGCAAATCCTACACATTGTAATGGATGTAGAACGGAAACGGTACGTTCCTATTCGAAATATTGTCTACTAAGTGCCCTCTACTAGCCCTAGAAGTTTGTAATATGAATTTCAGAACACCGGTAGAGTGACGTGAAATTAAAACTTTTCTGTGTTAAGGTATATTTACATTTGTTTATATATACATATACAGTGAGTCCCACGCAAGAGTTGGCCAATGACGCGGGTTTCTGCGTCGCGGCTGGCACAGCTCCAACTCCCGAGCGATCGGGTGAAATATCTACGCAAATAATGCCGCGGTCGTTGTAATGATTCAGGTTCTCACATTTACAGTTTCAATTACAATGAAAATAACCACGCACCTCATCACAAGAGATGTTGAAAATGTTTTCCTCTTGCATCCAGACAATGCTGGCACTTTTTGGGGAAATTTTCTTTCACGCGCATAAGTTCAGCTTCCGAGACAGAGTTACTTTATCTTTTGATAGGCCTATGTGATATTGTCATTAAGTTCTTCTAACAGTATGTAAATATTATTTATGGGGAAACGTGAAAAATAAAATGTATAGGTCAATTTCCCATACATAAGAAGAACTTAAAGACAATATCACAAGATAAATCAATTCTATCTCGGAAGCTGAACTTACGCGCGTGAAAGAAAATTCCCTAAAAAAGGTGCCAATGTTGCGCGTATGCAAGAGAAGAACATTTCCAACATCTCTTGTGATTAGGTACGTGGTTATTTTCATTGTAATTTTAACTGTAAATGTGAGAACCTGAATCATTACAACGACCGCGGCATTATTTGCGTCGATATTTCACCCGATCGATCGGGAGTTGGAGCTGTGCCAGCCGCGACGCAGAAACCCGCGTCATTGGCCAACTCTTGCGTGGGACTCACTGTATATATATATACTGTATATATATATATTTTCCTCTTAGCATAAAGAAGACAGGCCAGGACATACATCGAGGGTAAAGAAAATATACCTGGCCGAATAAAAAGTGGTTTACAATGTGTCCCAGGCGAAGCTCCATAAATTAATCTTAAGGCCCTCTTTTGTAAAATAAAAAGGCACAAACTTGAAGTATGGTTACCATATAATGAAAGCCCATAGTTTAGGTGGCTGTGAATATTTCCAAAATATACAGTAATTAAGGATTGAATATTTATATTGTACCTAAGAACTTTTAACATAAATAGGCCTTTGCTAATTTTCTTTGCAACGTAATTTATGTGAGTTTGCCATCTCAGCCCCTGGTCAAGATGAATGCCCAGAAACCTAACAGGATCATTGTCGGGATAATTTTCCTGTTAGACCAAATTTTAAAGTTTCAGTTTTGTTTTTATTGAGTAAAAGGTTGTTTGCATTACACCATCCTTGGACTTGGTCAGTAAATTTAATATTTAAAATATGAGAGTTACGGTGAATAGTATGAACAGCTGAATCATCAGCAAACATACTGTATAGCCCCATGTCGGACAGAGTCAGGGAGGTCATTAACGTATATTAAAAATAATGTAGGTCCAAGTATACCTTGTAACATTGTAAACCTTGTAACATTGTAAATAAGGTAAAGTAGGCTTGCTAGCAAGTTTTAGGGGTACAGCATTAGGTATAATCGAATATATTATAGTATCCAAAATAAAACAACTTTTTCTCAACAAATATTATAATATCTCATTCAATACACAAGCTCAAGTTCAGTACAGTTTTCGGAAGTTGTCTCTATGAAGCTGTTGATGTTGGTTCAACTTCAATAATTATTATGCTTTGCACTCCTTATCTGAAAAAAGAACACACGTCTTTACTCAACCAGTCTGTATCCTATAAATTGTAAGTACAATATATTTGTTTAGTTTTATTAATTTATTTATTCTGACAGAGCCTTGGCCTTTCTTCGCAGTCAAACCCGTCAAACAATTACAATTAAAACATTTATGAAAATTTACATAAATACAGAAAACTGAATTAAACTCTTGCTTTCGATATCCATTTATTTTTTCACACAGTAAAACGTCATAATGCAGTAAAGGACTTTCAGGAAAAAATTGTGATTTTGAAGAAAGTGCTTCATGATCGTGCTAATCTTAATTTTTCTTGGGGAAATTGATTTATGGGGAGCCTATTTAAATGTTGCTTACTATAGGTGCAATCTATAAATGTTTTATAAACAGTTAAACATATATCGAATTAGAATGCGTATAAATAGAAACGTTTAACACTCTTAACATAGTAAGTTATTTTAAAACTGTAGATATAGGCCTAGAATAACCATCCAATTGCAATCCTCTACCAATTAATAATTAGGCTACTTAATCTACTGTATAAGGAAAGCACAAATCGGCAAGCGTTACCGGTACATAATTTCGCGAGTTTTGCTGATTCACTAGCGACAGAAATCAAGCACTATATGTGCTAGAACATCTTATTTATATTACTGTACCTTCAGTCTGTAGATTCTTAGGGCATTTCTGAAAAGAAAAAAATACACTTATTAAGAGTGTTTGCGAGTTGGTAGTCAGAGAAACAAAACTTAAAAACATAGGCATGTATAGGCCTATATAGGCTATGTAGTTGACTAAAAGTAAGAATTAGTAAGCCTAGATGCTATGATATTTCGGATGTTCAATATAAATTTAACACTCCAACTTTCCCATTTTTTCCTTCAAATTATGTTATCATTTTATACATATGTTTTTTTTGTCTTTTTTCAGCTGTATTTATACTCCTTTGAGCTACGAGGCCATATCAGGAGTTCGGGATCTGTGTCTAAATAGTAGGGTAGGCCATGGAACTATTGATTGCCAATTATTCTCTATTGTTAGTGTATTTTATGGAGTAAATTTCAACTGATAATAGTTTAAATGGGTATGATATAAAATGAAGTGGTGAGGATATCCATAGTATATAAATATCCAATTCGGCACTTGCCTTTACGACTGGGGAAACCATGAAAACAATCCATGTCAAGTTGGCCGGCCACGGGTTTTGAACCTGGGACCTCCCGAATGGGCGTCCAAGACGTTCCCATCTCGGCCACCTGTCTGTTCTTATAACTTTTCGGAAATGGTCCTTTAGCTGTTTACTTTGAAATGTACCCCCTAACATGAGTTCTACCCAATCAGAAGGTTGTTACTATAGTAGTCTATATTACAGCAGTCTGCTTAACTTATTCAATTTATTCTGTCGCACTTGCATTAGATCTAAATATCAATCCTATTTCATCAACTTAAATTACATTTGAATTATAACTTACATTTGCACATTTTAATTATTTGCTTCTTGTTTGTATGTTTGAAAGTTTACTGCCGAAAATTATAAATAAATTAATAATTAGATTTATGATCTAACAACTATGTGTGTTTATTTTTGCATAATTGGAATGCAGTTAAATTAACAGTTGTGATATTCTTCACTTAGCTCAAATAATATAATTAGCTACTTTTGTTTCTCAATCCACCCCCCCCCCAAAAAAAAGAAAGCCTACAGTGATGGCACAAAATTAAGTAAAACGTATTGAAGACAATAAATTCGTCTGAAGTTGCAGTGTTCAATGTGAATATTTTATAATTGTCATATCGTGTGTATTGTTAAACCTGTTTATAATTTTAAATTTATTTTGAAATATAAAGAATCATTCTTTAGTAGACCTATCTTTTAGTAAGGTAATTTCACTTTCAAATACATATTTAACCACCAGGCCTCCTCAAAAACTGGGATTTGACGGTAGTATTTGTAGAAGAATAATTCTTTATGTTTCAAAATAAAGTTAAAATTACAAACAGGTATAAAATACATATATAACAATGGGGGGGGGGAGAGATGGGGGTTTTCTTATCCATCATCAAAATTTCATGTCGTTTACGCCTACTATTAGGTATATACCATGACGCATGCGCACTTTCGCTGCGCGACGTAAGTCTTTTTTCAGTGAACTGGCAATATGCGCACGCGTGGTAGTACCCGACAGTACATGACATGACAGCAGGAACAAACCTAATATTTGAGCGAAGAATTTCACAGCTCAGTTAATTTTATTGCAATCTAATTATGCAATAAATAAACACCCACAGTTGTAAACTAGTTGCAGGTTGTTTTAGGTCTACCAATAGCTATTATTTGAAGTCTCCTTCCAGAGCTTGAAATGTTTTATTAAGGAGCAGTACTGCCATTCTAATTATATAAATTCACATGTAAATATGGTGCACATTCCTTTAAATCTTTACTCATCAGAGCATTTCAAAATATAGTATTAAAAAAATAATGTTGCATTTTGAGATTAGGTCTACATTTGCTAGTATAGCTTAGTAGATTGTTGTTCTCATCATAAAATCCGTAACATAGCAAACAGGTTATTATATTCAACTAAATAAAATTTAATGTTTTTATCTTTATTTTTTAAAGTAAGCTTTTAGCTCCATTAACAATAATTTCAAAGAAATATCTTTCTGATCCCAGTGGGTGATAGCGGGAACTTCTGGAAACAATAAATGTATTGTATGGAGGGTTTGAATTATTATGTATAGTAGAGTCGCGATAATCCGAATTAATTGGGGCTGATGGTACCTCGGATTACAAAAAACTCGGATTACACGGCAATAAGGAAAATAACGGAATTTTCAACTATATAAATATGTACGTAAAACGAGGTCAATACATTAGTGCTAGAAGAAAGACTCTTTATAAGCATTTAAAACTTTAAAAAACTGTCGAAGGCTTTAAATATGGATTTTTTAAATTTTTTTTCCCATCTTGGATTGCACGTAATCTCGGATTATCGAAGCTCGGATTAACGCGACTCTACTGTACATAAAAAATTGAAAACTCATTCTGAGACTTGCTAGGATTATAAATAGACATCGGATTTTAGGTAAATACCTATTTTAATCCTTAAGTGATATACGGACGGAAACTTGTATAGGCTATGCATCTTTCATAAGTGACTATGCCTAAAACTGATGCTTTTATAGGATCTAAAACAGCCTATTTTTACGTTAGAGCCTAATATTGCCTTTTTGCTTGTTTTTCCTCTAAAGTTCAAAATAAGTTTTTTTTGTTATAAATTCTAGCATTTATTTTCAGTTCGTACTAAATATTTATCTCGGAATGTGCAGTATATGACACATTATTTTGTGACTTGGTTAAATAGTAAGGAATGTTTCGTCTTCTGCAGAAAAATACCTTGGTATTCCCGAGAAAATGTAGTGTTTTTCTCCCGACTCCTCCCACATCCAGGTAAAACAACAAAAAAACAAAAAACAAAAAAAAACTGAGTTCTCTGAATCACTGAATATGCTAGCGTGCGTAGCTTCTGGGCGCAGGGATTAGGTTTTCACTGTCATGGTAGTAATACAGGCCCTAGTCATAGGTCTATATAATTCTGTGTACCATAGACCTATATCTGTGTTTTATCATGATTATTCATTAATGGTGACTTCAAAAAATATAATATTCTGCATTGCAATTGAGATATTTCAGAAAATTGGCAACTTAACGATTTTATAAGAGACTATTTTACGATTTTTAGAACCTATTTTCCAATTTTTAGAGCCTATTTTAGGTACCTAAAACAGCACTTTTAGCGACCTAAAAGTCCGAAGTCTAATTATAAAGCATAATGCTAAACACCGTGCTCCTCGCCCTATACTTTTCTCATATCCTACCACGAACTTAGTTAAATTCATGCCCTTCTTAGGGAGCGCGCACACGACAGATAGTCGGCCACCAACCATTCTGTCGACCACAATAGACATCACGAATTTTAATGTACGCAAGTAGACAAACCACAAAATCGTCGGACCGGCAGAAAAGGAGCATGTTCTATTTTTCTATCGACATGACCCAACTCGATTATTGGTATCAAGAATGAAGTTTTCGCCCACAATATTGTGGTCCCTGTGCGCTTGATCATGTACGTATCTGTCGGCCACCGACTGTCTGTCGTATGCGTTCCTTTATTCAAGTAACAACAGTCATTCAATTAAGGAGTTTCATCGTAGAATATTCTTTCTTTGTCCTTGATTTTGTTTATTATTTACAGTTTTCCTTCTCGATGGATTGTGTTTACTAAACGTATTTCTCTTGATTTTGAACACTGAATTATTTCTAGTGGTGCATTTATTTTAACAGGTTAAATATTTAAAAAAACTTATTACAGTAAATGAAATGATAAAATTAATATTAATAATATAATACACTCTAAGAGATCATTATAAAAATCACTGCTTCTTTACTTTGTAAGTTCAAAAAGATAACAGCCATTGGCATCTTACCTCATTTATAGCGCTTTTGATACAAAAATATGCTCTCAGAAGAGCACAGCTGCATTTTTGACCTTCCTTTTGTCGCTCTGAAACATAATTGAATAATATAAATGATAATAATACAAGTAAGAAGGATGATAATGATGACGGTAATAATAATAATAATAAAAATAATAAATATTATTATTATTAAGATAATTATTATTATAGTTATAGTAATAGTAATAATAGTAACAATAATACTTATGATGATCGATAACAATATCCTCCGTAATCATCTACTGTATACAAAGGTTTAGAAAACCTGCATTAAAGAATTTAAAAATATAACTTTTAGTCGATCTTGGTGGAGCGTTTGGTGTGTGTTTGAAAGTTCTCAGATTCAATCCTGGCACAGATCGTTGGAATGTATGGGTGCCTAAATGCATTATAGGGATGTAAAAGAACTCTTACGGAACAAAATTCCGGCACATCGGGGAAGTTTAGACCCTTAAGTAGGAGCAGTTCACAACCATCGTTAAATAATAATAAGAAATAAACATAGTTTATGACCTTAGATCGCATTCATTCTTTCATCTTACCTTTGCTAGCAGCGTTACTAGTAGACACACACGTGGCTACTGCATTGTCAATTGTTTCGTGCATTTCTTTGTCAGAAATACTCTTAATTTTTTCCGCAAATTGGTCTTTCGAGACCTCGCCTTTGTCATTAACCTACAAAAACAGAAATTACACCTTACATAAGTAATTCCTATTTTTCTCGCTATGTGATTGAACTTCAGAAATGCAGTGGAAGTTTGTCCATAAATAAATTATATTGGATACTTCGTCTTTTTCTTATTTTTCCTGCTTCTGCATGAACTCTAGATCTATCTGAGTTTGTATGCCTATTCAATGGACATAACGTAAAAAATGAATAAAGCATATTTAAATATAACAGTATTATTATGACTATTCCATTAATATGCCGCATGTTTGATATTGACCAGTAACGTTTAGCAATTCCTGGGATATAGACCAATCACGATCGTTTATCTTATAATTTGCTTCGTAGGGTCTTTTAAAACGTCAGTTCGTTACTGGACACGTAAGGCATCAACACGACGTGATTAATACGTCACATACTGCCATTGGACAGAATGAAAAGACATTATTTTATACAACATAATTTGTTTGGAAATTGAAATAGTATATAAATGTTGATTGATTAAAAACACAATTTCGATTCGGTGCAAGCCAGTTCGTGTGTTTTTATAGCGTTTTGATGTAAGCAAAGAAAATTATTATTTACAAAATCCGTTACATTTTGTTCGTGGAATAGCCTTAATAATTCCTACTCGTGATTGCGAGTTTCATCAGATAAATGTGAACTTCATTCTCACATATTTTATCGATAAACTCATAATCTCTCGTGGGAATACCTATGAAAAATTTTCAACCGCAATAATGTTAAACTCTCATTGTTCGAATCCAACATTGAGCGTCTGGTAGGACAAAAACTAATACTTGATTATGAATTTCAAAAAGATATAATATGCTATACTGACAGATATAACACAAGCAGAACATTGTTCACCTGATTTCTATGTAACCCGCTTACCTGCTCTTTAAATACACTCACAGAAGGCTTCTTGCTCGTCTGCCGTTACCTTCGCACCAGTGGTATTACTTTGCCTGGAACTAGCTCAAGCTTTGAGTTTGCGATCCTGATAGACATATTTTCATTGTAGTAGGTTAATTATTTGGCTATAAACTCCATCTGTAGGCCTAAACTTACAAAGCACCATTAAATAGCTATTGATTTTTTAGTTAGAGTTATTTAATAATTGAAGTAAAATGACAATTTTTTTTCGTTATCCTCAGTTGTTATGATCATTACTGAACTTTCTAAGGCAGAAAAATCCAAGATGATATTTGGGATACGCCCCCTTATTCCTCTTATTCCGGGTATGTAGCCATTGACCTCTTAACGAAAATGTTGTAATGGAGATTTACTTACTTAATCAATGGAAATAGACAATTCCTAAGTAAGCTAAAGGAATATTATTTATTTTATGGAACCCGAAGGTTCATTGCCGCGCTTACTGAGGTCGCCATTCAACCCTATTCTGTGCTAACTGCATCCAACCATCCCTCGCAAATCCAACTTCCCTTAAATCTGTCCTAATATTGTCCTCCCACCTGCGTCTAGGTCTTCCAGGTTGTCTTTTCCCTTCGGGTCTCCCCGTTAATATTTTTGAAATATGTCTTTCCTCCCCCATGCGCGCAACATGTCCAGCCCATTTCATCTTCCGTGATTTAATTACCCTTACTATATCCGGTGACGAGTACAGGTTATGAAGCTCATCGTTATACAGTTTTCTCCAGTCCCCATTTTCATCTCTCTTAGGCCCAAATATTTGTCTAAGCACCCTGTTTTCGAATACTCTCAGATTATGTTCTTTCCGAAGAGTAAGCGACCATGTCTCACGTCCTTACAATACAACTGACAGGATAATTGTTTTATGCATTTTTATTTTTAGATTTCTGGACAGATGACGGGAAGATAAGAGTTTCTGAACTGCATAAAAACAGACATTTCCTGATTTGAGTCTACACTTAATTTCTGCCTTAATATTATTTGTATATGTAATTATTGCTCCCAGATATTTGAATTTATCCATTTGTTCAAATGATTTACCGGCTATTCTAATATTTTGTAGAGCATTATTTTGACGCTTCATGACCTTGTACTTACTTTTTTCTGTATTAATTATGGAGGTTTAACCTCCGTAACCTCCGTAATGGAGGTTTAACCTTACATAATAAAAATGCTATTTCTGTCACTTACCAAGTTCATCTCTTTTCCAATACAAGTAGATATACACTGAAAAAAATAAGAATGATCTTTATTGCACTATTTAATTTTACTGTACGTCAAACATAATAGTTTCCACGTAACTTAACAGTATACTTAAAATGCGGTATGAGAAGTAAAGCATTCCAATCCCACTAAAACATTAATGCCCAGGTTGTATTCGCTATCGTAAGATAATGATAATATGTACTGAATAGAATCTGGATCCACCGTCATGCAGCTCATAAAGTAGCTTACTTATCTTCGTTTGTTTACATTATAATAGCGTTTCTTTGTATCAGTGGGGCATTGTGCAAAAAATACGTTCACTCATTGTGCAGTCGATTATTTAATAATAAGTAGTATTGCGCACAATTTGCAGTCGATTATTTAGAAAAATATATTGTTCTGTGTCAAAATCAATTTGACTTTTGTTGAAGCTTAAGTACAAAATAAAGATTGTAACAAATTTAGATACAGAAAACTGATATTTGGGAATTTTTCTTGATTTGAAAAAAGCTTCTGATACTGTTAAACATTATTATTTTATTGGAAGCTCTACATTTTTTGGATACTGGGGGAACGAAAAAGTTATTTCAATCTTAATTTTGCGACAGAAAACACGTAAGTTAATAAAAATTGACAGGATTACTATAGAGAGTAATGGGGTAAAAATAGGTGTTCTTGAAAGTATATTTCTTGGACTTATTTTGTTTTGAATTTACATTAATAGTTTAATAAAATTTATTTACAAAGATAACTTATAGCCGTGCTGCATTTTCTTATATCGGTGACACATTTACTCATTTTTTTAAGTTCTTGGAAAGGTAAACAGTGACTTGAAAATAATAAAATATTGGTTTGGTGTAAACTTGCCATCATTAAACATTATTAAGTCATTGGTAGTTCCATCTTCCTTTCTCAAATGTAATCTTCCTTCTTTAAATGTTATCCTACACAATTCTGATTGTTTGGTTCAAAACTCAAAATGTTACGTAAATCTGCAGACACTGAGTATTTAGGAATCATAATTGATTAGCACTTATTGCGCGCTAAGCATATTATGTATTTATGAAAAAAATTAGGTAAAATAGTATACAATTTCGTTGTACTAAGCTTATATTTACCAGTTAATATATTGCGACTGATTTACTTAGCAGTTGTTCAATCGACATTATCTTCGGCGCGCAATCTTTTAGAACGTGGAATGGGTAGACATTTTCCGTTCTTTTTAAAATTTATTTTATAAGTCAATTTCATACAACACAAGACCACCCGAATGAGCAAGCGCTCGTGCTCGGGCACAGTTCAGCCATTTATATTACAAAATTAGTACACAAATACAAACTCATAAAGAAAATATAACTGATTTTAAACCAGTGCCTAGAAAAATAATAATAAAAAAAGAAAGAACAGAAAAAAGAAAAGAAAAGTGGGAAGAACAAAATTGCAATCTGAGTTATAAAAAATAAAATGGTTCCTTAATTGTCTACTAATTATAGAGTGAAGTAAATTTTGAACTATGAAATAAGATTTTTGATAAAGTTATTGAATTTTTTGCCGTTCATAGGCCTATGTACTATATCTGGATGTGACCTAATTATAGAGTTATAGAGTCTTGGACCATAATAATTGCTGTTTAGAGCCAGAAGAGGTGAAGTATTTTGGTTCTATTAAAGGCAATGTTTAATTTCTTCTAGTATTGTAGTTATGAGGATCTGATAGGCTACATGTCCGATACGGTATTCGTGAAAGTATTTTTAAAAGCGTGAGCTTATAAATTTGTTCTACAGTCATAACATTAAATTAAGGAAATATCAATTCTGTTGGATATTCTATAGGCTTTTTTAAACAATTTTTTATAATTCTCTTCTGTATTAGATTCAAAGGAGTCAATACAGAAGTGCCATTTGAACCGCTCTTGAAAATACCTACCCATTCTACTGTCTAAAACATTTACGCCCCGACTATAGAGTACGGTATATTAGGACAGAGTTCCCCCAAACTCCTAACAGTATTTCAAAGAATAATAATTACAAATTGTTAAAAAAAAAATATTCATTAGTCTGCAAAATTGTTGTAGGCCTATTCAGATTTCCAAGTTTTTTTATTCTACAGGTTTATTAAATACTTTATTTACCTTTATTGATAAATTTCGTCCGAAGTTGAATTTGCTTCTACATAATTATATAAAAAAGATCTGATACCACAGTCTAGTTGAGCTTAAATGTTTCACAACTTCTTGCCTTAATCATAGTAGCCGCCCTGGACCTAAACAAAATTATTTTAAAATATCCTCATTTGGAAGTGCCCATTATCGATCTCATAAAAAATAAATTTAAACGTGTTAATTATAAGGAATATTCACGTGTTTTATAATTATGTAGGCCTAATAAGCGTTCTTAATTACTTTAGAAATAAATTTAAACCCTTAGTTTGTTACTAGACTCTTTCTGTAATACTGTAATACGTAATTATTGTATCGAAATTTAGTTTAACTTTCGTACAACACGAGGCTTCTTTTTTTTTTAGGGTGTGCTAAAATACACAGAGTGGAAGGGGCATAAGCACATTAATTGAAAGCATATTCTTTAGGTTATAGGTAACCAAAAAGTCAATGGTATTATGGTATCGAAGTAGTAGTTTAGATTAAAAAGATTGTGTTTGATTTCTGATGGTATAAATATTTGGTATTCAGGTTTTATAAATTAGGATATCAAAGCAAAGAGTAAGACGAAGTTTTCTGCTTATGACCACTTCATTAGTACATCAACTATGTATTTAATTAGATTTGAAGATAAAATCTATATGACCGTGAATTATTTTTCTCATCCTGATTTTCTGAGTGAGAGATTCAAGATTCATTGCTGGAGTAAAATACCTCCCTAAAACAGTACAAATTATTGTAGAAACAGAAACTAGATAATGTTCTTATCGTTAATGATGAACGGTTTATATTTATGTATGTATATACTTACTTGCAATTGGTCAGTCTTAGGAACATCGCGATCTGAAAGATAATGTAATGAAGGTAATGTAAGAACTTTTTTAATAATATGATAGATTGAATAATAGTAATGGAATGTTGTGTTTCAGCATATGCATATATACAGTAGTTAGCCTATAACTCGATCGGTAAGACCTGAGACAAACCACGCGCAGATAGCTTATCGTCCACTGGTAGCAATGGAGTAAGGGCAGAAGAGAACGCATATACTGTACTATTCATTCCAAACTTTGCCGTTCATAATATCCCATAACTACTGAAATCAAAAATAAAGTGATTAAAGTATTTGTTTTTTTAGTTATGAAATATTATTTAAGTAATGGTAGGCCTATGTAACTCACAGAATATCGCTGTTGGGTCTCCAATGCTGTGGGGCTAACTAAGATGTTTTTACACGGTCTGTACAGTATGAACTAGCAAAGAACATCACGTGCTTTGAAGGTCAGGCAGGTCTAGATGACGTAATCGTAGACTACTGCGCAGCCGTTTGTTTGGCCCAGGTCTTACCGATCGAGTTATACTACAGTAAAATATAAATTACTTTGCATAGAAGTAACATTGTAGCCTATCTGTAAGTTCAGAAGATGAAGTAATGATGACGATGATAACGTTTGTGGTGATGATGATGATGATGGTGATAAGGATAATGATTTGCGATAACAACATTGATTACAATGGCAACAATTAAGATTAAGACCATTAAAATCCTGGATAAAGCGTTGGTCTAAATCAGTGTTTCATAACCTGGGGGGGCGCGGCCTCTTAGAAAGCGTTTAACAGTCTTAGGAGGTGCAGAACAATTTGGAATCGGTAAACTTTTTGTATCCTTTTGCTGTTGACATTGATGTACTTCCAGAAAGTTTGAAAGAAACCATAGAATTGGAGCGTGATTTAAAAGCAAAAGACAATTTTAAAACTTCAGGTCTGGAGGATTTTTGGATAACTGACCTTGTATTTTATTGTCAAATAATCAGAGTTGTGATGACCGTTATTGTACCCTTTTCGTCAACGTATTTATGTGAGTCAGGACTCTCAACCCAACTTTGACTGTAATGAAAACAAAACCGCGTTGTCGGTCACATGTCGCGAGTGATCTTCGTTGTGCATTGTCAAATTTGAAATCAAACATACGAGGCCTAATCAAGGCAAAACAATGTCAACCGTCTCATTGACATAATAATATTGACTTAATTACTATACTGGTTCATAAACAATGTGAAATAATTAATCATTCCTTTCACTAGTTGATTTGTCTCAGTTTACATTCTTCCCTTCACGATAGGCCTATTGAAAAACGGTAGGAGGCGTAGTGACTTACCAATCTCAAAAGGGTGTGTCCGAACCACTGGTCTAAATTATGCCTTCTCTAAGGTGTTTATTAATTGTTCTTATGCCGAATCTTTCTGTTTATACCTATTACTTAATGATTAATGATTTTTCACGACGTTACTGCGAATGACTGAGGAATTAGGTGAGGTAAAAAGATAAACAATGCCTAGGTGCAATGAAACTTAATTTCTGGGACATATTTGGCTCACTAACGTATTCTATCAGTGCATTAATGAAAATATGAAAATAGATTGAAACCCTCCTTAGGGAAGCATACCCAGAAGATATCACTTGTTTACACTAACCGATTCGAACTAGCTGCAGAAACAAACGTGATGTTACGTAATCAAGACGATGAGAACACTTTACCCTGGCGACGATAATTACCAGGGCCCGGATTCTGATGACCTAAAATAGTTTGAAAAATGACACTGAATTTTAAAGAAATTGACTTAATAATTATAAAGAATGACCTAAAAACTTATATTTTATTTATAATTTACAAACCCATAGACTAATTTGTACACAACTAGGAGGTGCCCGTGGCTTCGCCACGACAATTCTTTTAAAATTAAAAATTAAGAGTATAATAATTATTAAAGCATTATATTTATCAACACTTGCACGCGAATCATTCATAAACTAAGCCATTAATAATTAATGAAACAGCTAAAATTCCTGCTTTAGAGTACATTCCACGACATGAAAGCGCCCCCTGGGAAAACTATATCAGAATCGATTATGCAGTTCCAAAGAACCTGTGAACACATAATACGTATTGTTTCTCAGCTGTTTATTGACATGAATATGATGTGAATTTTATTTTATCAATTCAGTGTAATTTTCAGAAATTATATAATGTTTCAAGGGAAGGAATGGTTTGTTTGGATTATTATTATCAGCGATATTTCAAGAGATAAAACCATCAATATTTTACAGCTGTTGCCCCCGGCTTCGCCCGCCATTATTCATTGACTCCAGGATATTTAAGAAAATTACACTGGTAGCTTATTAAAAATGTTTGTGGTTCAGAGCTATGAAAATTGTAAGTAAAAATAAAATTAGAATATTTGTTCATTGTGTTCATTTCACTTAGGCCTTATATAATAAAGAAACGGTTTTCCTTCCTAATTTTGTAGTCGTCATGAAAGTTTAGACTGCGAGAGACGAACATCGCCGAGTATACCCGATGTCTCACGAAGCGGGCGAGCAAGCACGCTATTTAGGGCCGTTGAATTGTATAAGAGTAGATAGATATTCATTGACTCCAGGATATTTAAGAAAATTACACTGGTAGCTTATTAAAAATGTTTGTGGTTCAGAGCTATGAAAATTGTAAGTAAAAATAAAATTAGAATATTTGTTCATTGTGTTCATTTCACTTAGGCCTTATATAATAAAGAAACGGTTTTCCTTCCTAATTTTGTAGTCGTCATGAAAGTTTAGACTGCGAGAGACGAACATCGCCGAGTATACCCGATGTCTCACGAAGCGGGCGAGCAAGCACGCTATTTAGGGCCGTTGAATTGTATAAGAGTAGATAGATTGTAAAAACTGTAAATGCAGAAAGGATGTTGTAGGTGTAAAAACTTTGTTCTTTCTTCTTGATTGGAGCACTTGAGAAGAAAAGTAAGAAAATTGTTTTTAAAGTAGATCCTACAAAAATGTTGCATTAGCCTATAGTAACATAGTACTTTATTGAGGGTAAACAGTAGTTTGCACTCTCAAATCCAAGCACATGACAGGTTTGTTGTCAAGTCAATCTTATAAAAATACAGTAGTAATGTAATACAAAATGTTAGCGTTTCTTTGATTCTCGTTTCCGACTGAGACATGACAACACTTCAACACCGAGTGTGTCCTTCTTGCATTAAACAAATAACACTTCAAAGACAGCACCGCTGGGGACGGCAAAAAAAGTTAATGTACTCAATGTAAATGCATGAAATTGACTAAATAGGGAAGCAAATGACACGAAAATGACAAAATAATGACGTGAAATTTAAATAAATGCCCTAAAAATAAAAAAAAATGCATAAAATGACAAAAAATGACTTAATAAAAATGAATTTATGTAATCTACAAGCCATGATTAGGATTTACCTACAAAGTTGGCAACGTCTATGAAGCATCAATAAAAAGATGACATGTCATTAGAATCCGGGCCCTGATAATTACTCTTGTGATAATTTCGACGACGATTTCGTATATGATGATTATGTGGCCAAGAGTGACAACATTGATGATGATGATGATGATGATGATAATGATAATGATACTGATAATAATAATAATAATAATAATAATAATAATAATAATAATAATAATAATAATAATAATAATAGTAAAGCAATAATAACGTTAACAATATTAAAATTATTCCAGTCCCATATAAATAGGCCTAGGCTTACACAAAAGCTATATAGTACACGTCATGAATATGATTTTTTAATTGCTTACATTTTGCTTCACATGTGTCTTCAACCTGCTGCAGCGTGGCTCCCGTGAACAGACTGGAAGAATTTCCACAGCATACCTTACAACGAAAACAAATAACTTGTGTCATCTATCTGTAGGCTATAGTATAACAATTACGAGTTATTTAATTACTATTTGAATTCTCTACTTGTAATCGCAGTTCCTAACTTCTCTTCTGGCAGATTGCAGGGCCAACGAATTTAAAAATCAATAAATAAAGCACAGTTTCACGATAAATATATAAGCTTTCATGAACCACAGATTATTGTCTCTGTTGGACATTACATGAGAATATTATAGGAGAAAAATTCCTCCGACACTGGGACTCGAACCCAGGACCTTTGGCTATTTGCGCGAATAGCCAAAGGTCCTGGGTTCGAGTCCCAGTGTCGGAGGAATTTTTCCCCTATAATATTCTCACAGTTTCACGGTTTAACTTCTGTTTTTAGATCTCGTTCGGAAACAGTGCCATATGCCATTATATTCGTTGGTGTCATGATTAACTGATGGTCCAAATCCGCTTACTAATAATGTATTAGGCAGCTGGCTGAGGGGTATATTTAAGTTTACTTCTCGCTTTATTAACTGTAAAAATTCTCAGGTTTCGATACGTGTCCTTCCTCTGGATAAAATACAGGGGAATACAGTGTTCTTGTGAAGTACCAATTACATGCAAGCCCTGTAGAAAAACTTACATTGGAAATACTATAGGCCTATGGTAAAGGATTCATTGCATGACGACCAGATGAGTAAGGCATAAATAATATCGTAAAATACATCCAATATAATTACTTCAATATTGTATTTTTTATGACGGTATATAAGCAGACCTGGACGTAATGGCTGAAGTATGAACACAAATAAAAATAAAAGACATTTAATTGTTTTTGTTTGACCACACTATAATACGCTTATTACGTATGATTTTACGGTATCATAATGATACTCATTTCGACACTGATTTCCATTTCGAAACTGGTGTGGTATCGATTATTATCGAACATGGAACGATCTTGAAATCCTCAGAGCAGCAAATGAAATTGCATAATTAATTAACCTGTATTTAAAATAAAGTAAATTCCTTTCGTCTTAATTTTAATGTTAGCCTATACCAGGGCCGTCGCGTGGGCGGGGCGAGCGGGGCGATCGCCCCGGGCGCCGCGATAAGGGGGGCGCCGTGGCAACGGCAAAAATAAAATAACAAAATTTGAAAAAATAAGTAGGATGTACATAACATATTTTTAAAGTTAGGTATAACTGAATTTTGAATATTACGTTGTATGTTTTTATTGAACAAATAAATATTTGACACCAATAACTTTAGGCCTATATTTGCTAAGTTATCCCAAAATAAATATTTCCTTATAAAAACATATTTACGATCAACTACATCACAGACTGAATTCTCTGGCCATCTTGTCCATTGAAAACTATGAAGCACAAAAAATAGACTTGAATGAAATTCTAACGACATTTGCTCGTGCAAAAACCAGGCGAATGCCATTTAATGTTTAGTACCTTGTCTTAATTTGATAAACGCGGTTCCATTTTCTATATTCTATGCAATGTATGTATCGAGGTTTCCCACACTATTAATTTGTAGCCCATTAATAACGCCTATAGTATTTTTTTATGATTTAAGATATTCTAAACTTACTAAACTTGTATTAATTTGATTTTCAATGCAATGTTATTAAAAAAAATTAAATAATTTTATTTCTGGTATTTTTGTAAGGTAATCAGATTAGGTGTCTCTTTTGGGCACAAAAACACAGACAGCGACGCAACCCGACTCGCAACTTGGCTAACGAGCGACTGGACGCGATGCGGCTTGGAACTTGTCCAGTCCACGAAGCCCCAAGTCGCGTCGCTCATTGCGCGTTCAATCCCAAGTGTCGCGTCACGTCGCTCGCTGTGTGTTTGTGTTTGAATCCCTACAGATAGGTGGAATGTCGGGTGGGTGCACGTGGGATTGAGTTTGGGGGGGGGGGGCGCCTGACGAAATCTTGCCCCGGGCGCCAACAAACCACGCGACGGCCCTGGCCTATACTACATTGAATTTATTTCCTGTGTTTTATTATGAGTTGTTTGGCATTAATGCTCAAGAGAAGCGCTGCAAGCCTGCATAACTTGCAGCCTGCCATGTATCGTAAAAGACAAGACTTACAACAGCTTATGGCGAGAGTCGTCTGCTTAACCAATTACGAGGTATTCTAAAAAATAAAATAAAAAAATAAACATGTAATTATGGTGGAACAAAAAACAGTCGTGTGCAACTTGCCTATAATGGTAATTAAGACACTCATGAAAATTATGAAACGCGCTTTGCTCGTTTCATAAAAACATACTCGTTGATTAATAAATGCCATTATAGGCTTGGAAAGGTGGAGTCAGACTGAAAAATCCAATGTCATATTGAACCAGGATCTTCGGCTCCCCGTGCCGCTGCTCTTACCAATTGAGTTACCATGGCAACGTGCCGGTACAACATTAAATTCTCCAACTGACTCACATATCCCGGTATACCACCAGGCGTTCTCAATACGAGATACCCAACCCAGTGGCGACTTACATATTCGTAAGTGCTTAAGGCCCGGGCTTCATAGTAAACCACTAGTAGGTCACAGTGGAATGATAATTCTTTCACACTGGCCGTGTGTAGGCTAAGGTGGAAAGATGAAGTTAGATTGAAAAATTCAATGCCATAGCCGGGATTTGAACCAGGATCTTCGCCTCTCCGTGCCGCGGCTTTTACCAATTGAACTTCCATCGCAACAAGCCGGTACAACATTGAATTCTCCAACTGACTCACATATCTCGGTATAAAACCACGCCATGGTAGCTCAATTGGTAAGAGCAGCGGCATGGAGAGCCGAAGATTCTGGTTCAAATCCCGGCTATGACATTGAATTTTTCAGGCTTTAAGCTACACACGGCCAGTATGAAAGAATTATCATTCCATTATAGGCTTGTTGCATAACGTGCCGTACTATTAATTGTTTAATATATATTCTAATGGACGTAAATCCCTCCGTCTACAGAAAATAAGAAAACGCGTAGGTCTAAGCGAAATTTTCCCAAACATATCATTATGAAGTGAGACCTTACGGCCAATAAATATACGAGTATTTGATAGAAAGTGATATCGAATCTTGTCAAAAGCGACTAAAAGATCAGTGATTGTACTAGAGGCGTAGGCTACATTAATTACTTAAACCGGGACTGACTTTATCAAGGTGGGTTTTCACATAAAGTAAGGCACGGGACTGTTTTCACATACGTAAACTGCTCTCTCTTCCTTTCTTCCTCCCTCCCTCCCTCCCTCCCCTCTTTCTCTTTCTCCTCTTTCTTCTTTTGATGAGGTCAAGCAATGAAGACAATGCAGTATTTAAACTTATTATTTCGTAACCGGAAAATTAAGAGTTACAAAATGTATTTTGGACCTAAGCAATTTGCACAGAAGCAGTTAATAAAGATAGCCTACATTTTATGAATTCAATTCAATTTCTGCAAAGAGTTTTTTTTTTTTTTTTTAACGTGTAGCTGTTTGCAAAGTGAGGTGGTAGCAACGCATTTATTATTTCCATATTTGGCATGAAAGAGGCGCGTTATGGTATTAAAATATAGGCCTAATGTAACTAGTGTTGACAGTATTAACTAAACGTTATCGTATGTCTAAAAACTGAATAGTAAGCCAAACTTTTAAATTAATCCTAAAAGTCAATTCACAAAATACTCTCTTACTCGTAATAATAAAGATGGCGGTTCTGAATACCAAATCATTGGTTCTGGTTACACTACGCCGTGGTTATGAAACGACATGATAAGGCTCGACACACACACACACACACACACACACACATATATATGGCAAATATATTTCGTATACCTACGTATACCTTTCTGATTATGAGAGGTGTAAAAATTAGAGTAAACATCTGACACAGGATCCTTTAAATATTGATAATAAAGTTTTACCAAAGGTGTCCTTTTTTAAAGAAAAAAAGGCATATTACTATTAAACATAACTTACATAGTCTATATTAATGTTATATTTATTTTTTACCTTCTTGAATACTCTTTTAATGACACTTTCTTGAGTTTCTCGCTCCACGCGGGATACAGGAGCAAGCAGGTTGGCAATTTTGGACGTCACAGACATCCATCCTGAAACCAAAATAAGGGAATTTATTATAAAGTTGAAATGTTAGGCCTTATGCTCTCAAAAAGGGATCACATTTTATTATTTTTACCAGATCATACGTAGCTAGGATGGCATACCAATTCGGATTCACTCTCTTCTTCTCAATTGGAGTAGGCGTACAAGGATACTTCATTAATTTCATTGTTATCGTATAACATGAACAAATATAGTACACATCACTCCATAACTCACATAAATTATTTTGCAAAACGTGAAATTCTCAATTCTTGAGACTGAAACTTAATAGTAGAGATTAGTGAACAATAGGCGACCCTCATTAAATGTCTAGAAGAAACACTGTCTAGTTTCTGGTTTTTCTGGAGATTGTTTAGTCCAGTGTCGTGTATCGCGTTGAATAGTTGCACCCGCTGTATTAGTGTATAGTGTATGATCTTATTTATTTATTTTTGACCCAGGTGTAAAAATGGCCATCGGCGCAATATAATAAAAATCCCTTTAGGCAGGCCTACCGGCTGAGGTAGATTTCGAAGTGCTTTTGGTTTAATTTGTGGTCGCTGCGCAGCACTCTTCTTCATTAGCCTTCTTAGCCAATAATAACTGCAAAAAAAAAGAGGAATGAGCACTTTTTCCAAGATTCGAATCTCGCCTTATATGAGAACTATCGAGAAACTAGTTATTGTAGAGTACTCATCAAGAGCTTTTCAACGATACCCCACAAGACGTTTTTTAAAGAATTTCGAATTTCCATCCCCCCACCCCTACTCGTACCCCCAAAACCCCCCGAATCGTTGGTGTCACTATGAACTCCATAGGGAGTATTCTAATTTATTCAAACAAAATTTCCCTCTATACTTCATAGGGGCCGAGATATTAATGTTTCAAAATTTCAACCCCCTCCCCCGACCCCCCTTGGGCCAATTTTGCTCATTAACGAACTTGTCCAAACTATTGGGCCTAGAAATAACATACTGTAGTAAAATTTGGTTCAAATATCTTCAAAATTACGGCATCTAGCGTGTAAATATACAGTATATATAAATTTCACTTTTTTTTTTGAACTGGCGGTGGTTACCTACTTAGGGTGGCATGAAACGTAAAGATATGAAAGAATTTTTCGAAAGTCATGACATGGTATCGATTGCAATAGGTAGATTTTTCTTCGAAATCTACCTAAAAATATGTGCTCTCTAAATACACTGACTCTGGGATAAGTGAATAATAAGTGAGCCTCATTAGGAGGGGACACAATGTAAAACCATTCTTCAAAGCCACCCCGGGCTCGGGGGAGGTGGAGTGAGTAGAGGCCGTCATGTTTTGGAAAATACCATAACCTTAAAAAGGCCTGCTACACAAACTTAATTACTACATTTATGTTCATAAAATTATATTGGCCTATGGCATTAATGATAATTTATCTTTATCGATACCTTAAAAATAATTTTAAATCTGATGTGAAACACAAAACTTCCTCTGCCCAAATAAAAATTTTCTCTCTTACTTGTTAGTATAATATATTATCTACTCTTATACAATTCAACGGCCCTAAATAGCGTGCTCACTCGCTCGCCCACTTCGTGAGACATCGGGTATACTCGGCGATGTTCGTCTCTCGCAGTCTAAACTTTCACGAAGAGTACAAAATTAGGAAAACCGTTTCTTTATTGTGTAAGCCCTATGTGAAATGAACACAATGAACAAATATTCTAATTTTATTTTTACTTACAATTTTCATAGCTCTGAACCACAAACATTTTTAATAAACTGCCAGTGTAAATTTCTTAAAATCCTGGAGTCAATTAATAATGGCGGGCGAAGCCGCGGGCAACAGTTGATAGTTTAACCCTGAGACGATTGCTATTTTGCAATTGAATTACTCCACCCATATAATTATAATGAACAAAATAAGTTTATTATATAAACTTATTAATTAGAATAATAACATAAATAGTAATCAATTATAGCTTTGCATTTCTAATAACATTATAGGAATAAGTTAAATTCACTAAAATTATCTGAACAAGTTACAGCAGAAATGGAATAAGAACATAATATTTGCAATATGATGTTCCGGCTGGACTTGTGTGAATATTGAAACGAGACAGATTTCCCGGAACGTAAGAATAGGATTAAGAACTATACTAAAGGATCTCAGTGGGGTGTAGGAGACAGTCATTCATCACGAAACTCACTGCTATTGAACTAAAAACGTAGAGAAAGAAGAGCTTACTGGCTCTATTGAAATTTAAAGACTTAGTAAGTGGGAAAGTTCTTACTCTATGGCGCTTCGGGGAATCTAGCTTCATTTCTGGTTACTGACAGCGTGGGCAAGTACTGCCATCCACGTGTATTAGCGTCTATGCTAGGTAAGGAGCATAGCCAATGAAATAAGGGTTTGTATCTGAAGATTCTGATACACAATGTAATTTGCTGTAAACATAGCTATTAGAGGCTAAAAGAAATACAAGGCGTATTGGACTTTGAACGATGAGAAGTGGGGACACGCAGAAATTGGGATCGACACTCTCTCGTCTACGCTCTGAGTGAGTGGAGGCGATCTTCTCAGCATCTGGCTTCCGACTTAATAGAAGTCGGGAAGCTATTAATATTCTTCGGTCAGTAAATGATTTAAGTATCATTTACTGCAGTATTATTTAAATCTACGAATATACTCAGGTTTGAGGTACGGCTTAATTACAGCTGAGTACCAACTTAAATTCAGTGTGTATCAAACTGTAAGTACCAGTGAATCAACGACTTTACAAGGCATTCTTGTGAATACGCGAGGTTAGGGAGAAAGACACCTTAATAGCGAAATCCACTCATCTGAAGTCGAAGTTCACATACGACGAATATTCTACAAAAAGCCTATTAACTGTTCTGTAATTATATTAAAATAAACAACACTCATACCAGTTAACCAGGGAGTTTTAATTGCATAAGAATATAAAGTAGACTGTTTCTAAGAGCTATAAATACCCAGATTGTGCCCCCGATGATACTGAAGATAACCTCTGCTCTGACTGTAGCGACACCGTGGCTGTAATTGGTTTTGCAACCCGCGAACCGTTACATACGTGGCTTACCCAATCGATGGGGCTTGAAAAGACTCG
This sequence comes from Ectobius pallidus, assembly GCA_964059195.1. Taxonomy (NCBI): domain Eukaryota; kingdom Metazoa; phylum Arthropoda; class Insecta; order Blattodea; family Ectobiidae; genus Ectobius; species Ectobius pallidus. The sequence goes on from CAXKWD010000001.1 coordinate 108,452,237, forward strand.
AAGCTAAATTGTGTTGAATCAGAATATTTTAAATTAAAACAATAACTGTTACACGCATCATTAAGTAGAGACTACAGACATTGCAACGATTAACGGGATAGATAAATTCAAGATCCGAGTAAGAAGAATCAGGAGTGGGCAGACCGAAGATAGAATACCGGAGCAGCAGTAAAAAGCCTTGTAAAAATCTAGTTTATAAGAGGGTATTATTGCTAGCTATAAGAGGGTATTATATGTATTTGTGTTTTGTGAAGGGTATGATTTATATGTATGCAAAGGTGAGTGAGCATGATTTTTATACATTGAGTGATCCCAGTGCAATAAATAAAGCTAGGGTTGTGTAGAAATGATGACGTTAAGGAACGGAAAAGCCGTAATTTCAAAGATGGAAACTGAGGAAATGAATAACGGTCAGGATGTGCTAACTAATAGTGAGATAGATCAAATCCAAGGGAACGAAATTGTAATAGATGACCAGGAAATTAATAGTAATGAATCTGAAATGCTATTAGATAACGAAAGCTTAGTAATTAATCAGGAGACTAGTGAGGAGAGGGAACTAGAGATTGTATCAGCACAGGAAGATAGGTCTTGCGAAAATACAATGTCAAACCAAGTAAATGAGGGACCGCCTTCATGGATGAAGTACTTCATAATTGATATGCAAATACAGAATCAAAAGAGGGATGAAATATTAAGTAAACAATTAGAGGAAAATAGTAGCAAAATGGAGGAAAATAGTAGGACATTAGCTAAACAGTTAGGAGAAAAGATGGATAAAAATACAAAAGACAGTAAAGAGGAAACTAGAAAGATAGGGGAAAAATTGGATAGGAGTACCAGTGAGATGAGGGTAATGATTGACCAATTATCTGATAGATCAAAGAAAACTGAGGATAGGGTAAATAAACTCTCAGACGAATGTAAAGTAACAACTGTAAAATTAACTAGAAGGATCGACCACGTGCAAAACAAAGTCGAAGAAAATAAGAAACAGTTGGAACAGAAAATAGAGCAGGATATAAGAACCCAGAATAAAAACTTGGAGGATAAATTAGTTCAAGCTTTGTCAGTGGATATGGGGGTAATCAGTACTAATATTCAAGGGCAGGTTAATGACGTTGAAACTAAGCTAAACAAAATGGTTGCAGTGCAGAATAGTGTAACTAAAGAGGTTAATGATCATGCTGATAAAATAAGTAGGATGAGTAGTGACATTGAAACTAAACTAAACAAAATAGTGGCAATACAGAATAATGTAACTAAAGAGGTCAATGATCATGCTGATAAGTTAAGTAGGATGAGTAATGACATTTCTTGTACCGGAATTCAGGCTAATGGTAGAGGGGTTTGTTCACAATTAATTCAGTGTTCGAATGGGGAAAATAACCACCCACACGGGAGTCAAGATAGTGAACTGAGGACTCCGAGCATAAGCCTAGAATCAGAAAATTCGCGAGGTGACCTAGGCCTACACGACAATGTTGTTATCCCAGTAACTGGCTATAATAATACCCATGTAAATAAAATCGCGGATTTAGATTGGCCTTTGCCTTATTATAATGATGAGAAAAATGCTAATCCTCATGAATTTATAAGAGAGCTAGAGACATACTTTAAAGTTAAAGGCATTCGTGAAGAATTTAAGATATTGGTTGTTCAGAGGTCGCTTGGAGGTAGTAGTAAAGACTGGATGCCAGTTGTGATGAGAGAGGAAACTGGGTACCAAGAATTCAAAAAATTATTTATGGATAAATATTGGAGCGATTCACGTCAGAGTGAAGCTAGGACTGAACTCTATTCAGGGCATTATAATGAACAAGGGAAAATGTCGTGTACTGAACATTTCGTAAGACTTATAAAATTAGCCAAGTCGCTAAATATAGTTTCCGAAAAAGAGGTCATCCAAATTGCAATGAAACACTTCGGTCCAGATATTCATAAATTGTTAACTGTGGCAAGACCACAAACTTACGCGCAGATGCTTAGCTTGTTAACGGAGTTTGAGGAGGGCGAGAGAGCCATAAAGAAATTCCATAGTTATCAGCGATACCATAACCCTCAAAATCGTGGAGGAAATCAAGCACAGTACGCAGGTGCCGGCCGAAATAATGAGAATTATAATGATGGTAATGGTAGGCCTACACAAGGTTATCAGGATGCCAGGGGAAATAAGCCGTGGACTAATAACGGAAGAAATCAGAATAATTCTAATTACGGAAATGGAAGGAATGAGAGGGTAAATAATAATAGTTACAGAGAAAACCAAAATACTAATACTGGTTTACGTAACACCAACAATAATCACACTGATGACAGAAATAGGTCACGACCTCAAAGCGTGGGAATAAATCATATAGCTTTCCAGGAACAGGAGAGAGGAAATGTAGATCAAGTTTACCGATATGGACAGTTACAAGACGGTCGGTACATTCCTCATCAAAATAACGGGACGGATAATTGTAACCACGTGCCAGATTCACAACATAGATTAGATCCTAATGTGAATGCATTTCAGCACTCTCAAGCCGACACAACAGGTGTAGGAAGTGACAGATGTCAGCCCGAGGCTTTAAACTCAGCATAGATGCGATAGCAGGTCATATCTCATCTAACTCGTGCCCAGTGACCTCAGGGGACTCCCCACAAGTAAATAGAAATGATGTAAATACCGTAGAAGTGTCTTATGACTTGAATAAAAAGTTAAACCAACACATTTTATGTCCACCACAGATTAACGCAAAGATAGGCAAATTAAATGTACAAGTTCTCGTAGACTCTGGTAGCGTTTTAAGTGTATGTAGTGAAAAATATTACTTAGAACTCAAAGCGCATAACATAAAAATGCAGGAGATGAGCGTACCTGGAATGTACTGTACTACTGCCATTAAGAAAACAAAGTACAAGATTAATAAACAAGTAATGATACCGTTAGAGATAGGTGGGTGGCACACAGAGATTTACATGTTAATTGTTAAGGATCTTACCCATAATTTTATATTAGGGTGTGACATGTTACAACAATATGAAGGGATTCTAGATTTTGGCACAAATAGTCTTACAGTAAAAGATGGAAATAAAGTTACTGAAATTCCGTTTCTCACGACTCATACAACAAATCATCATACATGCTCCGAACAAGAATTAGCTATCCAAGACGAATGCTTTATTATTGAGAGTTTATCAACTGTGCAATTAGATAATGAGGGGGAGGAGTTTTCAATTATGCAGAATGTAGGCCTATCGAGCCCAAGCAATAATATTGAGAATCAGAATGGCGGAACGCCAGATCAGTATCAGAAACGCACGGAAATTGATGAATTTAATAATACATTTGTAGAGGAAGTATACGAAATCGGATCGAGTAATGAGATAAACTTGTGTGAAACAGATGTCTGTGATCAGGAAAATTATAGTGAGAATAACGGAGATGACGAGGCTGAAAAATTGCGAGAATCTGAGATCTTAGAAATTTTAAGAAGTAAAGTGGCCAGCATCACGTCTATTACGGATCAACAAAAGGAACAATTGTTTACTGTACTGATTAATAATATGGGCGTATATAGTAGTTCTCCGGGGTGTTGCCTTGTATATGAACATGCCATACAGATGGATAACCCGCCGATTTTTAATCACAAAAGTAGGCCACTGCCATTATCAATTAGAGAGGAGGCGAATAAAGTTATCGCTAAGATGTTAAAAGAAGGGATTATAGAAAAATCAGACTCCCCATATGTCTCTCCGGTTTGTTGGGTATATAAGCAGGATAAATCTTTGAGAATGACCCTGGATCTGAGAACAGCGAATATGTATATGAGGCCCGATCGGTACAAAACCGAACCGATTGACCACCTATTAGCAAAAATGGGGGAAGCAAACTACTTTTCAAGTATCGACCTCACTTCTAGCTTTTGGCAGGTTTCATTAAGGAAAGAAGACAGAAAATACTGCTCTTTTGTCCACCAAGGGTCGGTGTTCTCGTTTACACGCACACCATTCGGGATGAAAACTTCAGGAAGCGCGTTGCTGCGGGCACTTAACGTTATGTTCCCTGAAGGCACTGGGCCGCATATTACTGCATATGTTGATGATTACTTAATTCATACGCCTGATTTCGAAACCCACCTGGAAAAACTAGATTTAGTATTGAGAACTTTCTTAAGTTGTGGGATGACTATAAACCCAAAGAAATTGAGCCTATTCCGTGAAGAAGTAAAATTTGTGGGGTACATCATATCTAGGCAAGGAGTGTCAGCAGATCCAGACAGGATAAAATCAATTAGCAATATTAGTAGACCGAAGACGGTGAGGCAAGTCCGAAAAATCCTCGGAATATTTAATTACCAGGATAGGTTTCTCCCCGGTTATGCAGAGCATGTGGCACCCCTCAGAACGCTACTTAGAAAGCAAAATAAATTTAGATGGACTGAGGTGGAAGAGGAAGCATTCCAAAAGACGAAAGAACTCTTTCAGAAAGCGGTGTTGCTAGAAAGACCGAGAGATGACCTGGACTATATCGTATATGTGGATGCCTCATGTGTAGCCGTTGCCGGTGCGCTAATGCAAGAATATGAAGACGGAAGTCAACATTTGATTGCCACTACATCGAGGGGATTGACACCTGTCGAGAGTAAAGGGTCGGTGACATGCCTAGAGATTATCGGAATGTATCACGCTTTGACTAAGTTTCAGCAGTACATATTCAATCGAAAAACTATTGTATACACAGATCATATAAGCCTAACCTTCCTGAATAAAATGAGACTTGGTAACAGTAAATTATCACGTTACGTTCATGAGTTGAGTCAATTTGATCTAGAGATAAGACATGTTGCGGGCCGAGATAACTTGCTATGTGACTATATGTCAAGGAACAAAACAGGTATTTCTGAAGTCGCCGGAGGCGAAACAAACCCTGTCGCTATAATGCAGGTCAAGATGTTTAAAGAGCTGACATTGCAGCGGGACTTTAAGCATATAGTGGAATTCCAGAGGCGTGACCCGGAAATAGAGTTAGTCAGATTAGGCCTAACAGAATTAGATCAGAATGACAATGACGTAACGGAGGACGTGAAGTACCAAATACTGAATAATGTTGTATATAAATTATGTGGCCAAGGGAAGAAAGAATGGAAAATGTACATACCGGAAGAGCTAGAGAATAAAATTATTGCAATAGTTCACGAACGGTTAGGCCATTCAGGTACCGGCAGAATGTTGTTGTATATACAAGATAAAATGTACATAAAGAACTTGGGAAGGAAGATTAGGAAATATGTGAGCTGTTGCGACTTATGTCAGAAAGCGAAGCCATTGAACATCAAATATGATAGAGAACCCATGCCCGTGTTTAGGGAAAGTAAAGGGGAATTAGTAGCGCTAGATTTTCATGGACCACTAGTCGCTGGAGAGCATGGTATGCGGTACATTCTGATAGTTTATGATGTATTCTCCCATTTTGTTAAATTGTATACAACCCGTACGGCAACTACGACTGCGATCATAAGAAAATTGGAAACGGACTATCTGCCGAAGTATCAGCCTATCTCTGCTATCATTTCGGACAATGGGACACCCTTTGTTAGCAAGAAGTTTAAAGATAAGCTATCTGAACTTGGTATAAGACGGTACAACGTGGCAAAATTCCATCCCCAAGTAAACGTGGCAGAAAGAGGGTTGCGCGATCTGTCTCTGTACTTGCGTGCGCTCTGTCATAAAAGGCACAATGCGTGGGTCCGGTATATTCAGCCAATAGAGGATATACTGAACCACACGAAGAATCCGGTGACCGGAGTCGAGCCCGTAAGACTTATGGCAGATGACGAACCGAAAACACTCATTCCAGGCCTACCAATAGCTATCCCGCATGACGGAGTAAACAGAAAGCTAACAGATTACTGTCGCATTGCAATTGAAAACATTAGAAAGAGTGTCGCGAAGCGCAAGGAAAAAGCTAAGAGACACAAAGCTAAATGGAGTCCTGTTGTGGGAGATAAATTATTGATACGCAGAAAGAATCTGTCAAACGCAGCAAATAAAAGAATGTCTCGTCTCGAGTTAATTTATAGAGGACCGTTTATAGTGACCAACATTTTTAATGGTATCTGCTATGAAGTGACTGATCCCAAAACTAATAAAGTAGTGGGACGGTACAATCTTTCATTTGTGAGGCCATACAAAGAATAACCAGTTAAATGGGTGAAACAGCAGTGGAGTAGGCTCGGGTCATTTCACTAGAATTAAGGCACTGAAACTGAGGGTATTATTATTGTAAGTATACATGTCCGCGGAGCAAATATGTAGCGAAATGTAGGCTTTCAATATAACCTCTAAAAGTGTGAAATTCTTTGGACGTGCATAAAATATATCCTATGCCGATTATATTGTTGTTATTTAATTGTAATACGGACCTCGACACTTATATCCGTCGATCTTTTATTGTTGTTATCTCTTTTTAAATCTGGACGTTGTACCAAATATATCCGGTCACGCTTTTATCTAGGTTAGAATATATTTAATAAGTGTTTTCAAGTGTTTATATTCATAGGGTAAATTAGGTTTTGTATTAATGTTTCATTATTACCTGATGAGGTGAGGTATCTGTGGTCACGATCTAAGATAGCCTACCGTGTGCGAAGGGTGTAGTGTGTGAGAGAGTAAGGAAATATTGTAGTATGAGTAGTATGAATGAAACAGTTGTGCCAGGTATAGGAAATGTCATTCACTCATCAAAACAAATAGTAGTAATGTGAGAAGGGTGGAAAGTATTCCATGTTATAGAATACGAGTTAGCACAAAGGTCATCGTACTGGGATCCATAACAAACTCTGCTCACTTACGTCACACTAAGCACTTCATGTCAGGAGTAAAACAGAATTACTCCGTAAATTTGAAATTTTGAATACAAAACATAAATTTCCGTAGAATTCTCTTGGGCATGTGAGACGATTGCTATTTTGCAATTGAATTACTCCACCCATATAATTATAATGAACAAAATAAGTTTATTATATAAACTTATTAATTAGAATAATAACATAAATAGTAATCAATTATAGCTTTGCATTTCTAATAACATTATAGGAATAAGTTAAATTCACTAAAATTATCTGAACAAGTTACAGCAGAAATGGAATAAGAACATAATATTTGCAATATCATGTTCCGGCTGGACTTGTGTGAATATTGAAACGAGACAGATTTCCCGGAACGTAAGAATAGGATTAAGAACTATACTAAAGGATCTCAGTGGGGTGTAGGAGACAGTCATTCATCACGAAACTCACTGCTATTGAACTAAAAACGTAGAGAAAGAAGAGCTTACTGGCTCTATTGAAATTTAAAGACTTAGTAAGTGGGAAAGTTCTTACTCTATGGCGCTTCGGGGAATCTAGCTTCATTTCTGGTTACTGACAGCGTGGGCAAGTACTGCCATCCACGTGTATTAGCGTCTATGCTAGGTAAGGAGCATAGCCAATGAAATAAGGGTTTGTATCTGAAGATTCTGATACACAATGTAATTTGCTGTAAACATAGCTATTAGAGGCTAAAAGAAATACAAGGCGTATTGGACTTTGAACGATGAGAAGTGGGGACACGCAGAAATTGGGATCGACACTCTCTCGTCTACGCTCTGAGTGAGTGGAGGCGATCTTCTCAGCATCTGGCTTCCGACTTAATAGAAGTCGGGAAGCTATTAATATTCTTCGGTCAGTAAATGATTTAAGTATCATTTACTGCAGTATTATTTAAATCTACGAATATACTCAGGTTTGAGGTACGGCTTAATTACAGCTGAGTACCAACTTAAATTCAGTGTGTATCAAACTGTAAGTACCAGTGAATCAACGACTTTACAAGGCATTCTTGTGAATACGCGAGGTTAGGGAGAAAGACACCTTAATAGCGAAATCCACTCATCTGAAGTCGAAGTTCACATACGACGAATATTCTACAAAAAGCCTATTAACTGTTCTGTAATTATATTAAAATAAACAACACTCATACCAGTTAACCAGGGAGTTTTAATTGCATAAGAATATAAAGTAGACTGTTTCTAAGAGCTATAAATACCCAGATTGTGCCCCCGATGATACTGAAGATAACCTCTGCTCTGACTGTAGCGACACCGTGGCTGTAATTGGTTTTGCAACCCGCGAACCGTTACAACCCTAAAAGTATCGCGGACAATAAAAATCCAAATAAACCACCCCTTCCCTTGAAAAATGATATAATTTCTGCAAACTACACTGAATTTATCAAATAAAATTCACATCACATTCATCTGTCAGCAAACGATAAACGATACGTATTATCCACCGCCGTCTTGAGAATTACACAAGAGTAATACAGTCTAGAAGGCAATGGTATTATCAGTGTTCACAGTTGGCTTTGGAACTGCATAGGCCCTAATCGAATCTGAGATCGTTTTCCCAGGCGGCGTTTTCTAATCGTGGAATGTACTCTAAAGCCGGAATTTTAGCTGTTTCATTAATTATTAATGGTTTAGTTTATGAATGATTCTTGTGCAAGTAATATAATGCTTTAATAATTATTATTCTCGTAATTTTTAATTTTTCAATTAATTATCGTGGGCGAAGCCGCGGGCACCTGCTAGTGTATTACATTATCTTCTTGTAAATTGGTTGTAAAAATGAAGAGAGTGTCGTTAACACGTTTTGAATCGCGTCTGCGAAGGATATAAAATTCAAATAAAGTCTGATTCATGCACTCACGTAACTTTCTTTACCCTAGGCATGGACCATACACCTTTCTCACTTCATAATCTGATATAGAATAAGAGACCGTATTGCGAAGAGCCCATATTCAGTTGTTTCAGCTTGATGCAAATATCTATTGTTCACCAGGAGAATGGTGGCTGGCTTCTAACTACCTTTCAGAGAATTTTTTTTCGGAAAAAATTCCAAATAAAAGTTCCAGCTCTTAGTATAAGCACCCCATATACAATATTTAAACAGAATCGTAAGAGTCGTTTTCGAGAAAATTCATAAAAAGAAATTTATTTAATATTTCTTTAATATAAAGTGGTATTAAAGTAAGAAAAAGTCGTCGCGAATCTTCTTGTCATATCTATAGATATATAATCCAAATATAACATTTTGTTTTGATACGATTTTTCGTTCTCGAGCTAGGCTGTTCACAACGCACAATCACAGACACATACCCAGACATGTTTCTCATAATAGCATTTTTGGATTCAGGGTGCCTCAAAACGTGTATTTATGTTAAAAACTCAACTTCGAATTTCGGGGTCTTTATCTCTTTTGTTTGATAGAAAGTAGTTAAAATGAAATCGTATGTATTTAGCTTACCTGCCTCGTAGTTACCAGCTTTAACAGCCACACCACAGAGGAACAGCAAAGCAATCACACCACTAATATTCATTCTGTCTTGTTTTCCAAGGTTTTATATGTATTGCATCAATTGCAGGCTCTATATATACGTATCCAGGGGAATAAGCAAATAATTATGTGTTGCATTTTGAAATAGCCCTGACATGATAATTATGAACTAGTGTATATAAAAATATATCTTATTTGCAGCAAATACCAATAGGATATTTTTATTAACCCTACGAATATGATGTTCATGTTCAATGTCATGAAGTAATTTCCTGATGGTTTGAATACTTTTATATGCAAAACACAATATAAATGATCGTGTTTTGTGAAAAAGATATTTCCGAATGTAATCAGAAAGAAATTACCGGTTAAACGAAGCATGCATATATAGGTCTAGGTAACGCGGAAAAATATAGTGCACTGGAACGCCTATCCCTCCTTCGTGTCCCATTGGAAAACTTTACTGACAACAGACCTATAGGCTTAGGTTTTATCCACTGTATCTCATGGTGTTTTGCTGAGGACGAAATGTTAGGGATTTTTTTTAGTGCTCTATTTAAAGCATGCTCCTTTACAATAAAAGTAATGTGAAAACAATATGTAACATTTATACGAATAACAATATTGAACTATTGATATGTTCAGGTCCTGCTTTGGCTTGTGAAATGAATTTGTTGATCTGTAATTGAGTGACAAGTACTGATTTTTTATATAGCTATGATATTGCCTACGTTTTTGTATAATTCACTAATAATGCATCCCTAACGTACAGTTATTTACCTTATTGTTGTATTCTGTCCAGGTTTAAAGTGTTTACCAATTTTAAAGTTTTTACGTAGAGCACGAATTCATTAATGTATTGATGCACCAATTAAATTTTGTCGTTGGTCCATTTCCCATATTTTCTCAGCATTACGGTCCTAAATGATGCACGTTCCTTTTCGAATATTAGGCACTCACATGATCTGATGTATGATATTCTGCCCCGATTTAAAATCGGAAAAAGTACAGTTTAAAAGTTCCTCCCTATAAACAAGTAGCGGCCCCAGTAACATACTAAGTATTTATGTATGTATTTATACACACCACCTACAGTATATACATAATGATCATGCAGATCTGTGAGGGTAGGCAGTCTGGCATGATTAACAATTTAAAATCTGATCTTTGGCTTTATATACGGATCTTACAGTGCCATTGCAATATTTTGCATACAAGCGAACTATTTTAGCATTTACAGTCTTGAAAATTGTCGTCTACTACCCATTTCAGATGTCTTGACAGAAAAACATGCGGACCTATAACGTAAGTATGCGGCCTTGATTTGAATGCTCACACCCTATTGGGCAGCGGCCAACCTTGTTCAGACACGCCCCCTACAACCCTAATCTTAATTCACATTATTTCCCTTTACAGGTCGACAGTTCCCTTGTGATTTGTGAAAAATGTGAATGTCTCAGATCGAAGACAGTTGAACGTAATTTTGAAAGTAGGCTACTATGTGAATGGTATGTTCAGTATTACCGTAATTAATTTAGTGTTATTAGTGTTATTTATTTCTATGCATTTCAACATGAGTTTTGCTAGCTGGTGAACTGCGCTTTCCTCCCGTTACAACCACTGTTTACTTCTTTTTCTCAACACATCTGGAATGGACATTAGTGAAACACTTCACACAAAAATGAAATGTAGGTCTAAGTGAAGCAACCAGTTCCTACCTTAGGTCATATATATATTATGAATTTGCACCAACTATTAATTCTGAAAGGTGAGGTGATCGGGTGATGCGAATAATGCTTTCCTTGATCTGGATGCCGCTTATCCGGAATTTTGTCGGATTACCAAACTCCTTTCGCCTGCTTTTCAGAGAGTATCGGGGACGATGCACCCCGAAGAGAGTAGTGGAAGGCTCGGAAGAGAACAGCCCTGGCAACTTGACAACTCACGTCGATGTGGTCGAGTAGAGTTCGATGGAGCTCTGTTGTCGTTTGTGATAGACATGGGCAGCTCATTTTATTATTTGTATAAGGCATTGAAGGTGTACTTGTACATATCTGAAGGAAATGGCTAATTACATAACATAAAACACCTCTTCTCCTTAGTTCTCTTTTCATAGGCCCATGGCCTGTTTATTTTTTCACATTATAGTAGACTTCTATGAGCCATGTTTCACGATCGCTCATGAGGGTGGTGGCTAGCTTAATTCCTAGATATGAGGGAGAAACTTAATTATTTTTGATCATTATTTGGCTTATATATCTGACAATAGAATATAATCCAATTTTAATACAAATTGGCAAATATCAAGTTTAAAATAGGCTTGAAAGGCATTTCATTTTTTTTGACGTGCCACGTTCCTCAACTCTATTACCACCCCAAATATCTGACCGTTCTCATATGTTTTAAAAGAAGAAAATAAAATAACTTGTTATAGCCTACTTAACAAAACATTAGTAACATTAATTCCTCAAATTTCTTAACAACACTTCTGGTGTAAAAATATATTAAAATTGATATCATCCCCGATTTATTTTACTTTCTTTTGACATTTATTTTCATGCATCCCCATAATTATTTCACCATCATCATCCTCATCATCACTGATGCACAAGTAGCTACTTCCCTTATAGCATGAGATAATTCATGTTAGGCGAGGTCAAAATAGGGAAGAACTTCAATATGATTGTTTCATTTCTTAGCAAAATCTACATACTCAAGTTCTTTTTCTTGATTGTACTTGGCTCGGTAGATCTTTCAGAACAATCGGATAATATTTTATATATTTAAATATATAGGCCTATACAACAAAAATTAATAAAGAAGTTCCAGCCTTAACTAAGGTACCATAAAATGGTTTCGATTAGAAGACAAACACCCAAATAGCCTACCACAAACAATTCTAGTCTCAGAATCTGTTCAAGGTTCCAAAATGGTTCTTCATTGGATAGGCCTAAGGAATACATCTGAAAATGAATGTAATATTGAAGCTAGCGGATCTTGAACCAATTCACATTTTCTTGCTTGCCGTCTGCATGGTGCCTCATGAAGACATTTTAGAATAGAGGTTTCCAACTGGGAGCCCGCGAGTACATTTATTTTGTTACGGCCCTCGGTCAGTTTGAAAATATATTAACATAGTTCTTATTAAAATATATTATCCTGTATAGTCATTAAGTATTCAGTTTTATACATGTTTTGTATAAAATAAGTATCTAATTATAATTTATTTTTCCATTGTTTTTATTGCCTAATTTTAGAAATTCAGGTCAATGAAAGGATGAAATTCAGAATTTTTAAGTAAAATATTGGTACATGATACAGCAAAATAAGATTACTTATTTTAAAAAATGTTTTAGAAGAAGCGTAGTCATATATAAATGTTATGTATTTTCAAGTCATTATTTACGATTTGTATGATTATATTTTTGTAAAAGTGCGGCTTGCCAATCAACTCCTAGATATAATATTGGTCCTTGGACCGTTTGAAGTTGGAAACCCCGTGTTTTAGAGCAATGAACTGAGTGAAATTAAGTCAATTTGGTTTATTCCATACAAGGAATAGCTTTTTTTATCTCTATCTGCTCTTGGCCTGTTCCAGTTTTGTGACATCTATTCAATTTCTGTTTTTTCTTAACACGTTCATTTCTAGAAAGGTTACTGTCACATTCTAGATTAGTGGGTCCACAGACCAAAAATGTGACAATATAGCTTCCAGGGTTCTTAGCTACAATTCATTTCACAGCTAAAGAAAATAATGTTCTATTCGTGCCTGCTCAAGTGTCTTGAGAGCGCACTAAACTTCGTGGCATTATTTGGTACGTTAGTAGATATGATTTTGTTTTTCGAACCTTCTTTACCTTAGTTTGGAAATACGAGTCTGTTAGATACCTCTTTAAGCCGAGATACTATCTTAAACCTCCACCAGTGGGTATGTGTCAACAAATTTATATAATTTGTTCACAATAAGATGCAATATAGCATATTTTATAGGCTACAATATATGCACAATCGTTAAGTGAAATCATCATAAGATTGAAATCAAAGGGGAAATTTCAGTAGAATAGCTTGTTCCTATAGCCTATATGACAGTCATAACACAAAGATAAAAATCCCCATATTTTACATATATCCTACATATATATACGGTGTATATATATACACGCCTTATAAACGGGTTTATAAGTCAGTAGCAGTGAAAAGATACAGTGCATACGGACGGACGGACGATTTAAAGATACCAACAGCACTCCTTAAGTAGTATCGTTTGTCTAGTAAGGAACCCAAAACTGTGAATTGTAATTCATTGTGTAGTCAACTCTGTGGTTTTTCTCTAAACTGTAGCAACATGAATAATGAGATCAATGTATTTCTTACATACTAAGAAAGTTCCAGTCTCCACCATGTTGTGTCCAGTGATTGTATAATTTCACACTTGAATGACTCAGATGCATGCATGAGGTCGTGAGTGCCGGGAGAAAACCGTTATGTCCTATCTGTGCAGTTTGAAAGCATCCGCTGTTGTTCTTGCGAGGTCACTTCTCGGTTTACTCCACAACACTCAAAACTCAAGAGAGCTTGCACTCATCTCGTCACACCTGTTTACTTTTATTCTCTTCTCAAGAGTACTGCTTCAGTACCTCTTACGACCCCCAAGTGTCATCGAGCGTTCAACTATTTGCTTACCAAATCTTCGTAATAGGCTACTAAAACAATTAAACCATGATAGTCTTAAGCAAATTTATTTTAAGACTTTTCAAGGATGCTAGAAATTTTATAAGGGTTCTGCAGTTAGTCTCTGGATTTGAAAACAATGAAATCATGGGATGTGCGATGCCACATGTAAGAAAATTGTATAGTATAATGCAGCGATTCCCAATCTATTAGTTTCACGGTCTCCATTAAATACTTCTTTTGTTTTGGGGACGTCTGTAAAAGAAGTAGAATTAGAATTAGAATTGGTTTATTTTACCTGGTGGAATTAAGGCCATTAGGCCTTCTCTTCCATTCAACCAGGATTAATACAAATGAACTTTACAATATTACAATAAAACAAGTATGATACAAGTACAATAAGGCTTAAGGCTTAAGAACTAGTTTTCTAGAGATAATACAATACACAAAAAACAATATGTTAAATAGTTTGCTACTTACTAAGATTTAAACTATTACTAAAATATTAACTATTACTATTGCGTATTTTAAGTGCGTATTTTAAGGACATTTTAGCTATGAAATTAGTTATTGAGTCAACATGATAGCAATATAAAGTTCATTTTTAATATCTGAAAACAATATATTTTACATGGCATCAAATTCTACTCATGAAAATAAAATAAAAACTAGTGTAACTCGTTAATTTAAGCAGTTAATGCGTAATTGAACGTGTCTTGAAGCTGTCAATATGGCTCAGTGGAAGACCCTCTGCATCAAGTCCGTTTATTTGATGTTCTCCATCCTGAAAATGTGGAATCGCACAAGTATTATAGACGTATTGCCTTTCGGGAGACATATAGAAACCCGACGTAAACCATCGACCCATAATTATTTAGGCTACATTAACTTGGAAAATCCCCAAAAACAAGAATTTAACCATAGTAGGCCTACACCATATCGTGAAAAAAGACATATAAAAAGTAATAGCATGAATTCTGTTTCTTTATTGCTAAACTGCCGAAACGAGAATGCGGGAGTCATTTAGGGTTGAAACGAAGCCTGCACATCTTTTGAAGGGGATTTAGGGATCTTAGGGGATAAGATTTATAAGGTGTATATATATATATATATATATATATATATATATATATACCGTATATATAAATATATTTATGTACAAATATATATGTAGGATATATGTAAAATATGGGGATTTTTATCTGCCAGCATATAATGGTACTGATTCATAGGTTCCAGTTACGGTAAGATATATGAAACTTTTAAGAAATAGAGAATATGATAAATTACAGTATTTTTCAAATGAGAAGCGTTTTCCTTCACTGCCAATCACGTGTACGAGCTAATGAAGCACCGATATCAGGAAGGGTCTTCCTTCCGTCTCGCCGTCTCTGATTGGACCGCGTATCTAAGCAAGGAGAAGAACAAACCGCTTGTCATCTGCAAAACACTGTAAGTCACGATTCTCTCGAACCCCTATCCAAAGAACTCCCATCCAACGGACACCATCAGCTATCCAACGGTCGGCTTCGCCAATCACAGGTTAGGAACCACTGGTATAGTGCATATACTATCCTACATATATTTAATCTTTTCAATGCTGTCAAGTTTTACTATAGAATAATTAAACGTTGCTACTGTGGAATTTGGGGTACGCCGAGTAGTTAGTTGAGGCACAGCGCTACAAACTGGAAAGTTGATCCCCGATTAGATCGTTGAGGTTTTTCCATTGAACTAATCCTATTGATGGCATAATGACCCTGAGGTCAATTCAGCCTCTAACAGAAATGAGTGCCAGGAGCAAACCTGGGAGTAAAGGCGGCAGGTGCGTAAGGCTGACAACCGTGCCAAATGCTTAAAAATCTGAGATCCTCAAACTCCTGGAACCCAAGGGCCTCAATGACCTGTTAGATATCACTTTACTTTTTACTGTGGAATGTCATGGTTAGGCCTATCATCCCGAATATGGGAACTTCAGCGTGTAACCACATAACAAACATAAGATAGTTAATAGTGTATGCAACGAACCTATAACGGCATATATCAAGACACGAGTATGTTTATGAAACAAGCGAAGTCTAGCATACAGAATATTGCTAGAATTGCTCCTGTACGAGACGAACATATCCAGCACTAAAGCGCTTTGGATTCATTTTTATATCTCTAAGCTTTATAAGTATGCACCATGGACCCTCTGACTCAACCTGTACAACAAACATCTCATCTGGAGCATTCGCTGAAACACTATTCATAGTTGAAGTAAAGACATGTTGAATCAGCTGATAAGTCCGCCTTTAAAACCCCGATGAGGATAACATAAACGCCGCGACCAGACCTTTCGGAGAATGTGCGCTTGGGAGAGTAAATGTATCTGCGCAGGACTTTTATACCTTTGGAGAGCTATAAGTTTGTTTTTCTGGCTCAAAGTATGATGGAACTGTTTTCATGTTGTGAACGTTCAGAACTGATTTGAAACGGTCGAATTACAGCAATTTATGACGTTCTTTGAGGAACGGTTACTAATAGGAAAATTCAGAGGGATTTGACGTGTCAATTAATGAAATGAGGTGGGCCAGGATAGAGTGTGTAACTAGATACAGGTATTCCAACGACTACTAGGTCAATTAATCTAGGTTTTACGTAAAATTGTAAAATTACAGTTTATATTCAATAGAGTTATTATTTTCACAAATAAATCAGATGACTGCATAAACTTTTGACCTCGCAAATACGTGACAAGCGCTATTCCACCTGATTGATGAACAGCTAGCTTTCCTCCCCGACCCCCTCACACACTCTATTGATCCAATCCAGTTACATTAAATTCAATTAGTACCCTTGTTAGCTTCCGATTTTATTGCTACAGAATGGCCGTAACCAGTTTCCGGGAACTTCAAGCTGACCAAATGGATCTATGTTTTTATAAAACACGATGTGGTCGTAGTTTCCTAGTCCATTTTAAATCACACGTATCATTTGAGTTTTCTTGGCCCGAATTATGCTCGTACAATTGGTCAAATAATCAGTTGTGAATGCTCCCAAATACGGCACACACAAGGTGATGTACTTGACACAATTGACTCAGGCCGAGATACATAGGACTCCATTAGACATAGGATGTACAGTCGAGTGCACGGAATCTTTCGGATATAATGCGCAGTGGTACGTGGTAAGCCAGGCCCACTCCTCGCCCATGCGCATTCCTTTTTTCGCGTTGGCGGATACGAAGCAGAGGCTAATCCTCCACTTAATGTTTGTCTTATTCCCCTAACTCCTTCGTTCCTGAACCTAAAGCCGACCTGTGTTAATAGGTTAATGTTTGAGTGCCAGATTTCTGACATCAAACCAATACGAGTTGGATTCATCCAGGAGCTGGTGCGGACATTCGTTGCAACTCACCCTTCCAGCCACTCAGATGAAGTATTTCCATACTGCACCCTCTTTCACCGCCTACTTAGGCCCGAGTGTTGTTCATAGGCTAATGCGTGTGGTCGGACTTGGATTACGTCCAATAAGAGATTGGCTCACCCATGACTGATGTGAAACACAGACGATAAGGAGAAGTAATGCCAACTTTAAATAAAGTAAATCACTAAAAGAAACCAAAAGCATCGGAAATTTTCCATGCACTCAACTGTACACAGGTAACTAATAAGTAATTACTTGATAAGTACGTAAATTTCAGCACCAAGACCAAAAGACATACTAGAACCAGTCTAAGCTAAGAGCTAAATAATCAAAATTATGTTAAAGAAACTTTTAGCTGGACCGGAAAGTGGATCCTACCTTATTGCTCACTGATGCGAATGAGCAGAGCTAGCACACTAAGAAATTCCCAAAATCACATTTAGCTATTAATCCTGGCAATGACCACCGCAAACGAGGGCAAATTAAATGGGAATCGGCAACATTCCATGCAAATCTTCTGTACAAAACTGAGGGGAATTCTCGAAGAGTTGGAATTCTTGCTTTTCTGGACCATGCCTCTGTCCTTCAAGCACTTCTCCTCTTAGCTATACTGAAATGCCAGTAGTAGCCAACTATAATTCGGTACGATAATTTAGAATAGTGAGTGTGCGAATTAAGGAATGAAAGCCGCGGTATCTTTATCGATCCTTACCCACTTTGTAGGAAAATCTCAGCTTGACGGCTGTTCTCCAAACAGTCCTATTGCTGGACAGGCCCCGGTATTGGGCTGATCTCCCATCCGGGGAAGCCCTCCATATACTTGGTCGAAACGACTAAGTCGTTGATTCAAAGGTATATCCTCCCCGGATAGGTCGTGGTCCTGTAAGGCCTCGGGCGGCATGGGCCGCATAAACGTCTCTACAACGGGAGAGGTAAAACAAAGAGAAAGAAAAAGAAGAAGGAAATTAATAAAGGAATTTCATAACACTGTACAATCTTGACATAAATGACAGTTCATTAATTTATAGAGGTTAATTACTGATAAGTAAATTCTATGTAATCCCTGTACGAAGAGATGATATCAAAGTAACAGAGGGAGCACTTTGTCAGTCTTCAAAGAGACAAAAAAAAATTATCGAATGGGTAATGGAAAAAAGGGCTCAGGAAAGAGGGGACCGACATACTGTGAATGTGTGTGTTGAACTTGTCATACGACTCCAAGAGGAAAAATATAAGGGGATACTCATGAAGGGTGAATGCTTCTCTCCGAAGCGCTCTAATCGATGTCTGTTCGTCAAAGAGCTTGAAACGTTAACTAGAACCAATTTTATTATAATCTCATCCTTGGTAATAAAAATGTTTCCGATTTATATAGGAAAGAAATCTATTCATGTTTTCGTGCAGGTAATATTATACTCATATGGGTAATACGAATACAGTGAACGCCGCTTAATATAATCGCGGATAATGTTTTCAATCAGGTAGGCCTAATGTTATCACTTTTGTGAAGTCCCGTACGGATTAATACGGTTGCATCGAAAAAATGCTGTTCATTGTGATCACAATATCGGTTTATGTTATCATATTTCCCTATTTACGGCTTTATTTCTAAGTACTGTACATCATTGAAAATTTCGTTTTTAAGGGTTTCGTTTCTAACTGAACTGAACTGTATTGTGTTGTATTGGAAGTATCGGTACTGTTCCCAGCTCACAGGATCAGGGCCGTGGAAAGAAAGCAAGGGCCCCAGGGACAAATTTTCCCGGGCCCCCCTCAAATATTAAATTTACTACCCAACTCGCCATTTATAATCTGTCCGTGTGTCTGTAAGCGCGATAACTCAAATACATTTTATAGGATTTTCATAAAACTTTGTATACCATTTATATCGCCCATGGGACGAAGCCTATTGATATTGGACCAAATCGATTAACTGATGCCGGGCACGAAACGGAAAAAATACATAAAGTGTCCTAATTAGGAACAATTTTATCTGTATGTACCAGTTTAATCTTTTGAAAATTATGATTTTAAATGCCGAACGTTAGTGAGGCCTACTGTTTAGTCCAAAAGAATTTTACTTCTTCTTTTCAAAAATAGCAATTTTTCTTCAAGAATAATCCGTTTCAGATGAACAAATAAATTCCCTGTCACCGGTATAGACTACGACAGCACAATTCTGATAAAATAAAGACATAAAACATAACTTAAGCTGTTTATTGACTTATAACCAATTTTATTTTAGAGTAAATTTAGAAAGTAAAAAATAAAACCTGGTCTGCCGGGCCCCCTTTTGGGGCACGGGCCCCGGGGCTGCAGCCCCGGCTGCCTCTCCCTCTCGTCGGGCCTGTACAGGATGACCAGTTCGAGGGGCTGGCATAACCTAACTTTCTCTTTTAAGTATTAAAACATGTTTCACCCCCTCAATTAAGCTGCAGATTTTTATTTATGAAGATAACAGTGTTGACATGCAATGATGGCTAGTGTAAAATGAAAAGACTTGAACAGACAGGCGTTAGATGTTTTGCTACGCGGTGTTCGCCACACATCAATAGACTTCCAAAAACACTCGTAACTCGTATCTGAGTACGGAGTAATGGTTAGTGGACTCCTAAAGGGAAAAAATTAAAAACTTTTTTACTGGTTGAAAAAATAGTGCATTGCTGTCTATTACTGTATTATGAGTGGTTCAATGATTCACAGTTACGTATTATTTTATGAATAAATATTTTAAATTCCGTTTTGTAGTGTATTATCTTATATATGAATAAATATCTTTGGCTAACCAGATGAAGTTCCAGAAATTGAGTCCCTAACTATTCTCACCTTTACAAACATTGTTTTGACCACTCTTTGTAAACGAATCCAATACCAAACATCAAGCCTGTTCTCCATAGCCTAGTGACCTGAGTACAGATGCACGGAGTCGCATGTTGTTTGCAAAATTTACGAATTCAGCTCTGAGTTGACCTCTTATTTAGTAAATGGAAGGTGGAAGTTGAAGTGAATATGCGACTCTTATGAGGAATCGAGAAATCGTAATAAATGTGATCAATGATCGACTGATTTTGATTACTTAACTCCTACTGATTTTTCAGTAACATATTGCAAGTATTAAGTGTAATATTTTTACGATATATTAAAGCTGTTATTAATTGTTTGTTTTAGTAGGACAGAGAACTTCAACCATGTGGTAATATCTATCGAAAACACGATTAAATAATAAATTCTACGACATAAATACCATGTTTCAGCTGAAAACAAAATATTTTCTTCTTTTTTACTTTTAAAATTGTCCTATAAATTCAACTTTCTTACACCTAGCAGTTTTGCATTTTTTTACACGATATAACATTATTCTTAAAATTTTTATTAGAATAAAAAAATCAACAGAAGCTCGGTAAATCCCCCAGATTAACTAAGGTGTAACTTTCTGTAATTTAGAAGCTGAAGTGCTGTATGTGTTGTATATCCTGACCTACAAGATAATCTTCTCTAATGGTAATGACTTTGCAAATGAAATCGGGAGCGAAGAGTAGCACAATGCTTCAGGGACTTGATATTGTTCTCCTATCCTAATGATCAGCGATCTATTGTTAACCCAACTGACTTGTTTTCGGTTATATTTAGCTACATGTACTCAATGGCTGAACATGCCTCTCTTCTTAATTATGATTAACTGAATTAGTTGTAATATGGTTATTCTCTTTATAGAGTATTGGTTGTTAGGAAGTCGTAGGGGATGCGTTCGCTCCTCTCACGCAGCGGGCCCGGGTTCGATTCCTGGTCGGGACAAACCTAGATGGAGTTTTTTCTGGGGTTTTTCCTCGCCTGTGAGACAAATGTCGGGCAACTTTATTCCCTTGTGATAGCCAGATAACATCTGGCCGTCATTATCATCTTCATCCCATTCTCGCCTTGTTTAGTGTGTGAGTGTGTGTGTGTGTGTGTGAATGGTGTGACTCGTCCTATGTGTTCGTGTTGTCTCGGAGGTGGCCCCGGCATTGGGCTGATCACTCATCCGGGGAGGCCCTCCATGTCCTTGTCTGGTCGAAAAATTATGTATGAGATCCAAAGATAATCCCTCTCCCGACAGGTAGTGGCCCTGAAAGGCCCGGGCGGCTTCGGTCGCTTAAGTTCTAAAAGGGAGAGGTAAAACTAAGATAAAGAAAGACAGAAAGAAAGAAAGAAAGAAAGAAAGAAAGAAAGAAAGAAAGAAAGGTTGTTAGGAATAAATGCTGAGAGAATGCAATAACTCCCTCAGTATTTTCTGTTATTTATCCCTAAGTCCTCTACGGGGAAATCTGGTCAGATTCGCATCGTTTCTAAGGAATTCTTCAGAGGTTGTTTGAACCTTGCTCTCCTGTACTCTAAGATATGAAATGACATATTTCAGATGCTTCGCTTTCTCTATTGACGTAGCGATTGCAATCATAATAAGATTCATTTCCACATTTTAAAGATACGATACTTCGGAATAGCTCATGCTGTATTATTCAGACCAGCTAAGACACTATTACATTCTCTCTTTCTCTTAGTTTCACCTCTCCCTTTTAGGGACATTTAAGCGATCCATGCCCCCTGGGCCTTACAGGACCGCGACCTGTCGCGAGAGGGATTATCTATGGATCACATAATACCATTTTGACCAGACATGGAGATGGAGGCCTACCCCGGATGAATGATCAGCCCAATGCCGGACCACCACCGAGACTACACGAACACATAGGACGAGACAAATCATTCACACACTCATTCACTCTGAACAAGGAGAAAATGGCATGAAGATGATAATGACGGCAAGATGATATCCTGGGACCACAAGGGCTCTAAGCTACCCGACATTTATCTCATAGGCGAGAAAAAACTCTGAAGAAACCCCACCTAGGTATCTTGTCCCGACCAGGATTTTACTACTACTTATATTATTACAGTATTATTATTATTATTATTAAGTTATTATTATTATTATTATTATTATTATTATTATTATTATTATTGTTGTTGTTGTAAATGGGCTGTGGTGTCAACTTAGAATAAACCAAGTTATATGCATTATACATAATTTTAAATCAGTAATGACTGTAATTACAGTAGGCTACGTATAGGTGCCCCTTTTTTTGCTTCAAGGGCAAATACTTTCCACAACTCCCCCCCCCCCCCATCCAAGTACTCATTCAGTTCGAGGACTGAATCCAGCCGGTTTCGACCACGACGAAAGTCTTGTGTGCCTATTCGGGATCGAATACGGACCGTCTAGAGACTATAGTCGACTACCTTACCGATTCGACCACATCGGCTACTGTAGTAGTAACTTCTATGAAGTGGTCACTGGTCAGCCAAACCTGTGTATAACGAAGATCGATATAACGATAAACCGGAACTTAGCAATATTTTTCTGTGGCCCTGGAAAATTTTCTATCTAGATAATATGAAATGTCACTCACTATAACGATGTGGCTATTTGAGAAACACCCTTTTATAATAATTCTTTAAGCTCCAATTGTTCTTGCAAACCAAAATATTAACCCTGTGGGCTGTAGCAAGTATATAGCAGACTGTGGTGTCCTTCCCAGCCATCTGTCATTTTGTGCGTGCCTGATTACTAATATCATAAATTTCTTAGAAATTTTAGAAGAGAAAGCATCAGTAAAGGAGGGAGAATGCAAAAACATGAGTTTAGTTCTGTTGCTACTTCACGTTATGTTAAAAAAACCATACCTCTACGGCAATGGCGTGCAACCCGGGGGCCGCACGCGGCCCATAGCTTAAATTTTGGTGCCCGCAAACAAGTAGTAATTTTAATTACAATGGCAATATTGACAATTCAGTGACAAAGAAACAGTGTCAGGTTTCACATTAAATTCAAGAATGTTACTGTGCTTTGTGTTATTACTCGTAATTAACATTGCAAAGCGGGAGACGAAATATGAAACATTCACATCTATAATGTTAAGTGAGTCCTAAAGATATTGTAAAATAATTGATACATTTTTGTTATGTATCATATTATTAATAATCAATCAATCAAAGCTGCCTGCTAGTCTTTCACAAAAAAACTGCCCTTTAGTTAAGAAAGGTGAAAACCACTACTGAGTGCTCTACGGGTAGTAGGGCCTATGCGTAACAGATATCGCGAAAATTTGTAATTAAAAAATGGGTAGAACTGTTACTAGTAACATTCTTTCAAAGGATATAATAATAATAATAATAATAATAATAATAATAATAATAATAATAATAATAATAATAATAATTAATAATAATAATAATAATAATAATAATAATACCAAAAGGGAATCTGTAAACTGTATACGTCCTGTATCTATACGATGTAACTAAAGAAGGGCTTACACAGTAGTTAAATACTGTGAGTAATTAAATCAGCAGTTTTATACAATACTAAAGACGTGATATGGGGGTTTGACAGTCAAATGTATGTTTCAGGAACACCCAGGACCCTAAGATATAAAACAAATAGTATACAGTAAAGTCCCGCTATTCCGAAAATCCGCCTATTCCGAACAGAGTGCAGAAAAAAAATACCGATTTTTTAAACTTAAAAACAGGTGAAATAAAAAAGACGTTCGTGAAAAAACGTACGTTTATTGTTATACAAAGAAGTTACATAGAAACATACATAGAGCCTAAGCTTGATGAAAACGCCTGAAACCAAATTGGAATGAAAGCTGGTTACTTACAGCACATGTCGGCTCCATTTATACAGTTCCCCGCACTTAATTTACGCCTTAAAAAGTCAATACGTTGATATTATTCATGAAATCCGCCTATTCCGAATTCCCGCTAAACCGAACGGTGTTCGGTCCCAATTAGTTCGGATTAGCTGGATTCTACTGTACTTCTTGTTACTATTATAGAATGAAACGGGCAGGAATAAACTAGTCTTTTCTATCTCAGCGACGAGTGGTCAAACCATGGCGGTAAATTATTAGGATTGTAATACTGTAACACGCGTTTGATGAGTTGTGATGTTGACATGTTCCTTACTCAGCACGAAGGACTTGGCTAATACCACTGCCATGACATCACCAGTCACTGGAATGTTAACGCATTGCAGTGGTTCTCTTTCATTATAGCACCTACAATCTGAAAGATTGGTTGGTTTGTATATGCCGGTTATTTAACGACGGGGATGTACTGCTACTTAGTTAGGCCTGTGACTGTCGCCGGTGTGCCGGAATTTTGTCCTGCAGGAGTTCTTTTTATTGCCTGTAAATCTACTGACATGGGCCTGTTACACCTGTGCACACATAAATGACATCGACCTGGGCCGGGACCGGTGAAAACTTACCCGGGTGAATATTAATAGACTTTTTAAAATTATGTCTTTAGAGCCAGAATTTTTATACAATATTATCCTGAAGATATAACTTATAACTAGGGTTCGGATGTTTATGACATGTCATATTTTTGCCCTGACCTCCATTCTCGCCGCAAACACAAATTAAACATGAATTGCACATTTGTTACCCTAATCGGACCGTTTTTATTTTGCATATAAAGTCATATTTAGGTCATTTTCATGGTAGGTCATATTTCGGCCATATTTGTAATTTAACGTCATATTTCAGTTATAAATTCGGTAAAAGAGCACAATTATGCAGTATGTGCACTGAATTGTCGACTTAAATTTTTTTTCGAAAAAAAAGTCACAAATATTTTGGTTTTACTGTAAGACTTGCAGTGGTATCTGTAAACATTAGCAGACTTGAAATTCTTTACAAGTAAAACTGTATATCACCTGTAAAATTGTTATAAAGTGATTAATTTAAGGTATAATAATTTCGTGTCATTAAACGTTTTAAATTGGAACATTTATTTTTAGAAAATACGTTCTTTTATGAGGTCACATTTAGGATTCATGGGTCATATTTAGTCATTTTAAAGGCCATATTTGCAGTCATATTTTCCACTTTTTTAGGTCATAAATATCCGAACCCTACTTATAACATATAATATTATGTAACAAATTTTCAGAATAAAGTATGTCTTGTATTAAAATAGAACAGGGAGTTAAAAGCTGTTCTCATTTAAATCGAAATGCTCATTCAACAAGGGAATATGATTTAATTTGACTTACCGGCATTGATAAGATTTTGTATAAGTGTAGCAAATCTAGAGTGGAATTTATACTCGCTTCCCAGGCATGGCAGCGTACCCACAATCAACTGGAGGACCCCTAGGGGACTGCTGTAAATGGTAATTTTTAAAATGCCTCCAACTAGGGGAAGGGTCCGAGTTCGATCCCGATACCACGGATTCTTCTGAGGTAGGAAGGTCTGAAACGGGGTGCATTCAGCCTCGTGTTTCAAACTGAGGATCTACTTGAAAGAGAAGTAACGGCTTCTGTCATGGAAACCATCATTAACGGCCATGGATGTCGGCATGCTGACCACATGCTTGCTTCCCCAATCCTGCCATCTGCCTATGGTAGACTTATTCCTTTGAAATATATTTATGTTCCATTTATATGAGTTGATGTAAGGGGTTGCTAGTTTATAAAAAATAACTCGAAAAAATGTATCCACAGAATTTTACGAATAAAAGTTTAGGTATTTGTATTACAAAAGTTAAACAAAATTACACAGGCCCCCCCCCCCAAAAAAACACTTTTTTAAAAAATTTCTAAAGTTAATAGGTGAATCTTATGGTCTTTTTGTTGCTGATTCCACATCTGCCCTCAATTTTTTCTATCGCCCTCATTTTCATCACAAACTGACTTCGTTACAAACTAGAAAATTACCGGAAATTACTATAGGAATGAAAACTATATTAATATTACAAAATGTAAAAAGCTTTTCTCCAAGTATAAACATGAAAAACCTCTTTATTATACAGATTATGTGTCCATTTCCTTTCCCTCTCCTCCTTAAACCTTCTGGTATAGTTTTTTCTTCTGTGAGACGCTTGCTGAACTTTACGGTGAAGTGACCAGCAGCAATCTTCCATCATACTGGTATTCCAGCTGCCCTGATACTTTCTTTCCATCATTTTGTTATTTTGATAGAAACGCCCACCTTACTACTCAATCACATCGGTAAATTGTGTGGGAAAAAATCAAGGTGACTGTTCAAAAACAGAATCTTTAGGCTCATCGAACATCCTAACTTTTTTAACTTCTCCAGCATGTTGACAACAATAGAAATATGTGGGTCATTTTTGCTGCCCAAAAAACGTGGTAGCAATTTGCTTGAGTGAAGCCAAGCCTCCATCTCACTGACTTTCATATTTTATTCAAAGTTGGAAGAGATCATGATTTTTTTGGATATCAGGTCCATCAAACATGCCATCTTTTAATTTTGCTTCTGCTAAATGAGGAAAGTTCTCACAGGGATACTTGAAAAAATGCCCATCTTTCGGTCAGGCTCTCAAGAACTGCTTCTTTAGCCCTAATTTTACGTGCAGAGGTGGCAGCAGAATGTTTTCCTGATCCACAAGATTCTTGCGCAGATCTTCTTTCTTGCAGGGAAGTTTTTTTCTGCACCAATGTTGATCCCGTTCCCTAATGTCGTGCAACCACTGCTATCTTAATCTAAACTCATTTTACCCATTTAAGCAGTGTGCAAGTACCGTTGAATTTGCTACATATTTAATTTTCTTAAATATTTAGTTCTGAAATGTAAAAAAAATGCAGGGTGATACAGCTTTTTTATCATCATATTTGGATTCAACCACTAAAAGCCATAAGAATAAGGCACATTATTTAAAAAAAAATTCATTGTTGGCCTGTGTTATTCAATCATTTTCGAGGGGGGGGATATTTTCTATATGTAATTGCAGAAAGATTTGAGAAAGTTATTGATTTGCTTCGTATCAATTAACCCAAATATTATGTCATCTAGTTATAATATGAATTTTCGTTTCCGGCTACTGTTCATAGATAAGCACACAGAAATCAGACAGGCAGGTTATTCCTCCATCCTATGTACAGGCAGAGGTGTACAAATCTCGATTTTAGCTTGCCCATACCCGCTTGAACGCCAGACAAGCAAGTTGCCATCGTCATAGCTAGGAAGCAGGCAGGTTTCTTTAAGCTTGATGGGTCAGGTCAAACCCAACCTGGGCAAGTCAGAATAAGCTTGCGACATTCCTATCAGCTAAACAACTGTGATTGCTAAGTGTAGGTAATACTTTCTTGCTTTTCTACATGCTGGTAGAAGAAATTCACCATGCAGATAAATGAAAGGTGGATAAAGTATTAAAAATCGTTTTAGCGTCTTAACACAATTATTATTTTTATTATTAGGTAGATTTCGAAGAAAAATCTACCTAATGACTTTAAAAAAATTCGTTCATATCTTTACGTTTCATGCCTCCCTAAGTACGAAACCACCGCCTGTTAAAAAAAATTGTGATATTTATATTTATATACAGTATATGTATGTATGTATATATATATATATATATATATATATCTTTACACGCTAGCGGCCGTAATTTTGAAGATATTTGAATCAAATTTTATTATGTTATTTCTAGGCCCAACAGTTCAGACAAGTTCGTTAATGAGCAAAATTGGCGTAAGAGGGTGGTCGGGAGGGGGTTGAAATTTTAAAACATTTATATCTCGGCCCCTATGAAGTATAGAGGGAAACTTTGATTGAATAAATTAGAGTACTCCTTATGGAGTTCACAGTGACACCAACGATTCGGGGGTTTTGAGAGTACGAGTGGGGGTGGGGGTATGGGGATGGAAATTCGAAATTTTCGAAACTACGTATTGTGGGGTATCGTTGAAAAGCTCTTGATGAGTACTCTACAAATTAATGACTAGTTTCTTGATAGTTCTCATATAAGGCGAGATTTGAATGTTTGAAAAAGTTCTCTTTCCTCTTTTTTGCAGTTATTATTGCGGGTTTGTCATGCCAAGGCTAAAGAAGAAGAGTGCTACGCAGCGACAGTAAATTAAAACAAAAGCACTTCGAAATCTACCTCAGCCTGTAGGCTTGCCTAAAGGGATTTTTGTTATTGTTATTAATGATTTTATGATGTTTTCTCGAAAATGATTGAAAATTTTTCCCATGCCGGACTAATACCTTTGTTCATTGATAATTAAAACTCTCCACATTTTAGTTTCTCCTCGGCTTCCTTCAGGGTAAAATTCTCTAAACACATCTGAAGTTCTTCAACTACGTAACTGCACGACTTACCAGTGCAATGCTATACCCAGTTTCATATTCTTTCCGCCAGGCCGTGCAGTTTCCTTAGGTCCTGTGAAACCCACCAAGTTATGAAGAGTTTGTGACTCATAGCGACAGTATTTCTTATCATCGTTATAATCTGGCTTGCTTTCTAGTCAAGCAAGTTAATAGCTGCAGAATTTCAAAGGATCAAGCAAGCTAAAATCAGAATATGTACACCTCTATGTACAGTTAGAGAAGTAAAAACTAATAATTTATATCCTTCCGATCCAAAATAGTTCTTCAATTCTTCAGACTTACAAAGAAAAGGCCATCAAATAAAAATAATGATGGCTGAATTTATACATTAATATAAGTTATCATCGAGTGAAATCATTAGTGGGCTGTAAGTTTGAAATCACTAAGCAAAATTTAAGAGGATTAGTTGGTTTTCATAAATGACAATTAACTTATAACGTAATTATTTTCATAATTTTATATTTGCCTTAGGTCTCTGCTTTTATTCATTTTTTTGAAGATGTCGCATTTATAATATGTCAGTAACAGTCTTAGAGGAAAAGTTTAACAATTTTTAATCTAGAATTGTGTAAATAACAATGATTCAGGTGTGTTTTAACATAAATCCATGTAAATATTCGTTACAATCTGTTCTAATATTTTAAAAATAATTTTGCTTTGAGCTATGTCATGCCATGTGTAATAGCTTGCTGCGCACCTGACTTCATGACGTAAGTAATTGAACAGTGTTTAGAAAACCTTGAATAGTTTCTGTAGGTACAGTTGGGAGCTGACGAGATGATCCCTAGCAGGACTATGGGGCTCTTATCTGCAGCCAATAGCAGCGCTCCCCTACACTTGCAGTTATAGCACAACACCGTCTTCCACCTGCATGCCACCACCAAATCACGGATCATCTCGTCAGCTCCCAACTGTAACTAACTACTTTGAAATCGAAAGCGAGAAAAAATCATATTTAAAAAAATTCGTCAATGAATGATAAGCTAGTAGCAGCTAAGCAATTAATATTCTGTGTTGAAAAGGACCAAAGAAGGCTAGCGTGTTTTATTTCACTTCAACTTATATAAGTGTTGTTATTCAGTGTGTCTTTCATCGTCTTTATATTCCCAAAATTTATTAGTGATAAATAATTTTTAATCCTGATAGAAATTAAGCAGTTTCAGGCCTGAAAATTAGCGATAAATAATTTTTAATCCTGATAAAAATTAAGCAGTTTCAGGGAAGAAAAAAAACAAGCTTAATGTTGACGGGATTTAGCACTTAAATGCACGAGACTCGATTTCTCGAATAATTTATAAACCTTTCAGGACTGCAAAGAAAACATCTAACAGAATTAATAGGCCATGCCTTAATCTGTAAATGTACATGAAACTTACAGTATATTTTTTTTTTCCAAATTATTTCACTACAAATTGAAGACAATATATTATATCCTTCATCAATTTAAAGGTTAAGGAGATACAGTTTTTTTTAAAGCATGGAACCATAATACAGTACCGGTACATAATACATTTTCCAAGGCTTGTCCCTCGTGGGACTCACCAATCAATAGTGTAGTATGAATCGGACGTGGTAGCCAGTGTAGTTTCTTCATTGTTTTCCGTGACATCATGAGTGAAACGGATGGCTTCTTCATGTCCTTGACAGGTTGTTGCCTCATTGCATAGCGTTATTTTTTCTTTTTAAATGAAACATGCGAGGCGCGTAGGAATTCAGTGTGGCGTAGACTAAGACGGAATCATTCAATAATCCTTTTATATTAGAATAAGCTTTGTGCAAAAACACTGCCCTCACGCTAAGCTATTTTTGTTACTCGTAAAAACAAAGTACATTTCTTATGCGATGTCTGAGGATTGCTTTGTTTGCTCTCTTGACTAGACAGCTTGTAATTGGATGTTTTAAGTCACCTGGTGAGAGCGTATTTTGTCTTGAGTAGGGTACTTCACACTCAAATAGAGAATCTCTCCAAGGAAATTCCGTTTGTTTGAAGCAGGATTTACAGTACGTTTCTGTTTATGCTCAGAAATTGAAAGATGTGACCAATGTCAGAATAAAAGCAAAATTGTAAAACTTAATTCTCTTCACCTCTCCGTATTATACTCGGCCAGGAAAGGGAAATGTTCAATTTTCCTTCCTATCACATAGTAGGACGTACAGGCTATAACGAAGCCCATTGGACAAGTACAGTGCGTTTCACGTATAAGTTGGCCAGTCATGCGGGTTTCTGCTTTGAGGCGGCCACAGCTCTAACTCCCG
Organism: Ectobius pallidus; assembly: GCA_964059195.1. Classification (NCBI taxonomy): domain Eukaryota; kingdom Metazoa; phylum Arthropoda; class Insecta; order Blattodea; family Ectobiidae; genus Ectobius; species Ectobius pallidus. The sequence continues at coordinate 108,483,114 of CAXKWD010000001.1, forward strand.
AGCGATCGGGTGAAATATCTACCCATTTAAAGCAGCTAACGGTGTAATGATTCAGGTTCTCACGATTACAGTTAAAATTAAAATGAAAATAACCACGTACCTCATCACAAGAGATATTGGAAATGCCCTCCTCTTGCATAAAGTTTCGGCTAGGAAAAAAAGAGAATTGAAAGTTGTGTAGGCCTATATTACAATAGAAATTAAAGAAACCAGAACAGTACAAAAATAAGATTAATTTTAAAAACTGTATTTTAAGATAAAACACTCGTATAGTATCGACGGAATTAAATGGACGGAGTAAATGTAGCCTAATACAGTAATAAAAGAGATCGAACAATAAAACAGCATGTTAAAGTGATGTAAACGTGGACAAAATTATTAAAATACTTATGCATATTTATAACAATCGAAGAAGTAAAGGACACATATAGATGGGAAGAGCGTGTAAGAAAAAATGTATACGAAAGGATGACGTCTTCAGGAAAGAAATTAGAGTTAATAATTATAATTTATTAAATAAAAATAAAATAAAAAAGAGAAACTTATTGAAAAGGAGAATTATTCTTTCAAAAACTTACTTGAAAGAAGAGAACCAAGAAAAAGGTAAGAAGGAGGAGAAAAGAAGAAAGAAAAATAAGGAAGAAATGGTTGAAAAGGAAAAAGAACTAACGAAAATGTGACAGAATTATAAGAAAATCCTTGTGATCTACGTTTTAGAAATAGTATAAAGTGCTGACATATGTAAAAAATAAACGCTATAAATCTGGGCAAGCTACTTGTATATGACATTATAGTATATTGCGATACAAGTGCCGTAAGGCATGATTACGGATCGAGGAAATAGTTTGAAAACACGAGGCGCTTGCACGGTGATTATTTATATCAATTTAATTATATTAATTGTGATATCACCTGAAAATATTATGTATATACATTCTTGAAGATAGATGTTTATTTCAGAAAGTGATTCGCATGTGTTTGTTGTTATGGGAACCGAATATTTGTCCTGGGGGCCTTGTCCATAAAGGCTTGTATTAGAAGTGTATCGTAATGAATTATGACGTGGCGCAAGCACCGTAAGTAATTTAACCGCATCGCAACGCCCATAGCAACTAGATTGTGTGGGAATGTCAACTTACGATCCACGTCAACAACGTTCGTAAGTACCACTAATTAGTTAAGGAGTGCAAAAAAGAAATTACGAAACCCACAAAAATAAGCTATTGTTTAGTATTACCTGTAGGCCTACATCTAATGAGGGAAAATAACTGATTATTCACTACAAGTGTCTAAAAACAGACTCCATAAATATATAACTGTTTTACGTTTTAATGCTCAATCTAGGAGTTGTATATGTTAATCACATAAAAACTGAAAAATGAATGTAAGCACGTTTCTAAACGCTTTAAAAACAATAACTGGAATTGGAATGTAAAAATATGTGTTAGAAGTAGTTGCCCCTGTTATTTGCTAGCGTTTAGCTTACAGCCATAGGTGAGAGCCTACGAGTCTACAAGAATACTCACAGAATACGGCATCTGCTACCGGAATTGATAGGAACCAGATGTAAGGGTTGCTTGAAAGTCGTATCTGTGTACATTGTTAAAAGAGTTGTCTTTAATTCAGTGGTGACAGTGCTATCATCTATAGCACACATGGCTAACTACATTCCATTCCAAATAAAGGAATCTCTTATCATATCTAACCTTTTACGCTCAAGCTTTCATGGCATGACTCTACCGTTTTAAAACGAAGCCACATAGTCTATTAATAATATCAGTGTCTTTCTGTCTGTCTGTCTTTGTTTATTTATTTATTTATTTATTTATTCTCTCTCTTGTCTCTTTTTTTTCTTTCTTTCTTTCTTTCTTTCTTTCTTTCTTTCTTTCTTTCTTTCTTTCTTTGTATTTCTGTTCCCTTACCCATATATTTGTGTTTCCTTTCTTTTTTTATTTAAACTTAATTGTTTTCTTATATTAGTAAGATCATTTCATTTCTGTTCGTTTTCATTCTGATTTTTTTAAAATTCGTTGTTTCTTTCTTTAGGTGATTTTTATTTTCCTCCATTTCTCTCTGTAATGAAATTGGTAGGTTGCTTTCTACTAGACCTAAGATCCATGTGTTGATGGTGCATCGAAACCCGTAACATTTATTTATTTAAAAGTAAAAAATGAACGAGAACAAATTGTCTAGAATATGATTAAAGTTTTTTCCTCCCTCAAGTCCAATTTATTCTCGGTGTGTTGTCAACATGCTTCCTGGTACACCTTGAGAAAATGAGATATAAAATTAATAGTGTATTGTTTTATGTAAAGTCTGAGGATTTTGTCCATGTAACCTATTGTCAATTATGGATACCACTTATTCTACTGAAATTTTCCTAATCGATTTCAAACTGATGATTTAATTTGATGATTGTTTGTATTCGTACAGCATTTAAATTCAGCTCTGAAAGTAAGTTATTACCGTTAGATTTTGTGGTCCTCTTGCATTGGACCCTCAATTGTGAAATTTGCCATTATGTCTCCTTTTCCAGTTATAATCATCAGGGGTTAGTTGAATTACATTCGCACTATTTTTTTTTTGGTACTCTTTGAGAAATCTCGATGTCGAATTTTAAGGATTGTATTTATTCCTTCGTAGAAATGGATATCAACAATAAAACAGAATTATTTGTTTGTATCTGATTATCGCATTTCACAGCTATATTTATTGGCGCTTCTCACTAACAGTTCTAGCGTAATTTTACTGTCACAGTGATCTTGACCCAAATGGAGAGCATTATCCATTTATCTTTAGCCTCCTTGAATGAGTGCCTTGTTCGTTTTTTGTAGAGAATGTTGGAAGACTCAGTAGAAACTCTTCATATCTGCGGAAATATGAGGTATAATATTGGGAGGGAATTGAATAAAGATAAAGCTGAAGGATAGCCACTTCGATAATGAGGGAATCTACAAGGTCTTTCTTGCTGCTTACAGTACGTGATGGCTGTATGACTTCCTTTTTCTGTCCAATATTCCATGCTAATGCTACTGTGACCTTCAGATAAACTTTTCATTTTATACCATTGTCTCCACGATTAAGCGATTAAACTTGATCCATTGTGTTCGATTTATAACATTTTCACAATGCAGATTAGTGCATTTTAGTTCACTCTCAAAAACCTGTGGTATGACTGCAGAAGATCAGGCAGGAGTTCTGTGATACATTTTCACTGTTATTTCTTTTAAGTAAGAATAATGCAGTATAATGAAAGTACAGGTTTTGCTGCATTGTGTTAATTGCCATCCGAATGCAAATCTGTTGTTCTGAAATTTATCCTGTGTTAAACCATAGGAGATGTTTTCTTCAGAAATATGGGTTATATCTTGTCTCAACAGGGAATTTATGCATTCTTATTTTGTCTTTGCTTTTTAATGATTATTTTAAATTTATAATTTTAAGATCCATTATTCAGTTGTATTTATTAGGAATATTTGCAAGAAAATTCTGTGTGTTTGTGTGTACCTAAGCAATTCATTTACCTAACTTGTTTATTAACTTTATAGGCCTACTCGTCTCGATTAGCTTCTTTCTTATTCTTCTTTTGAATAAATTCGCATGTGTTCATTTATTCAGAATGAGATTGTAAACATTATTCGCATAAAATTTAAATACTCGTAAGTATACACTTAAAAAATAAACTTAATAAACAAAGAGACTGACAGAACTAAGAAAGAAAAAGAAAGAAAGAAAAACAGGGACGTTTCTAAAAATATTCAGGGGTTTTATAAGTGATGTTTCCACCTAACTCAGTTTTATAAGTGATGTTTCCACCTAACTCAGTTTTATAAGTGATGTTTCCACCTAACTGAGTACCTTACTTTACAACTCCTTACTCTCTTTTCTTCCATCAAATTACTAAACCTAATACCTATGATTAGCGAATTCATCTTTAATATAGCTTCCTTAAGAAATGATACTGATGGGGTGTCTGTTCAAGTCTCTCGCTTCTGGCAGCTATGAATAAGAAAGTAGCTCCACCCTAAACTGTTTTGAAACATGATTTAATTTCGAAATAAAATAAAATAAAATAAAGTAATATAACAAATAACGAAATTCGGGAGCCGGTGTTCCCTCTTGTCCCCAACCAAAACAATACATACTGTATGAAGGTAAAAAAATGAACCTACTGTTAGAGCAGTATGAAAGCAGCTCTTCAGCGAGACTTTGGTATGGCGTAGACAGAAATAGTATTGCTCCATTTCTGTGAAGACTGCAGTATTCCGCTAATAGTTTATTATAATTTGCAGCGCAATGTAGCAGTTGACAGAGATGCAGCACATACTCGTACATTCTTGACTACAGTATGTTCCGGCATCGTTTCTTAGTATTTAACGGAATTCATTTCGTCTTGTTGACCATGTTTAGCTTTACAACATTTCTCTTTATGAGAGCAAGGCATAGTTGCTAGATGCACTCCATGAAGGTCGTCTGAGGTCACAATTACCCATATGTGTGAAACAATTTCATTGTTATCCTGCATGAGAGTTTTAAGAAAATAAATATTAATAGTATGTAACATTTTGTATGTATTGTAATACAGGGGGTTGATCCAGAATACGATTAAAATAAACATTATTTATTGTCATTATAAGTAAGCCAATGTAGGCTATAGTTAAAAGCATGAGCGAAGCAAGTAGACCTAAGCTAGTTTTATTTCCGTTACATAGTGCAGTGTTTTAGACAAATTTATTATGTTAAAATACATCAAGCTTCCTTAAATATTTAATAAACTTTCAGTTTACTGAACTACAGTTTTAAAAAAATATTCGTAGTAATACTATCACTGTTTAGATATATTCTACATATGCGTTATTTTACATGTCTTAAAGAACCATATATTTGAATATTTTACTCTTATATTTTGAGCTGTACATAGAAAACTAACATGTCAATTTATTGTTATTAATATATAAAACAAAAAATATTATTCTGCTTCCCTTATTGAGGGTTGGCCATTGACAAAGCATAGGCCGACTAACACCAACAAACACTACATTTTCAATTATAAAATTAAACAGATATCTACAATTGTAATAATAATAATAATAGGTACAACTTTCTAAATATACAGATTTAGAGAATAAAAATTGTTATTGTTCTTTCTGAACTGGTTTCATTAACGTATTTGTTTGAGTTTACGTAGAATAATTTTAAAACCTTCAGTGCTTCACAAAACATGGAGTTTTTGTCGTAACAGCGAGACAACGGAGGGCAAGTTATCAGTATCTGATTTATTCAAGTCAACAATTTTATATTGATTGATAAACATAGTCTAAAAGCCTAACGTCTATTATATTTCTTCCCTCAAAGATGGCATCCTTATAGGCATACAAGAACCTAGTGCAGGAACAAACTTTAAACCTGCTTCTTTGGAGTTCATTATAAAAACACTCGTTATAGAATTTGAAACCGAACATTTCCCCATACGAACCGGCCTTTTTCCCCTATATTATATTAAATTCCTCAACTTCAAACATCAATAACTCAATAAATAAAATAATGACAATAAAACAAATTATACCAATAGAAAGAGAAAAACACCCCCTTCAATTTCATATACTACACTAAACTTTTAATTAACCCCTTCAATCATTTTAATCGGACATTATAATTAACTCCCATAGTTTTAATCCGACAGACTTGAGACTTAGATCATTCGATTCAGCTAAAATCAACCCACAAAATGGGAATAGTATTAACTCTGATAGCCTTCAGCTATCACAGTTATTATCACAGATATATTTAGTAGGAGGAGACTTCCTGTATGACAGACATTCTGGAGACTAGGTCGAGATGTCACATAAAATTAATGACCCAACGAACATTAACGCATTTTAACCGAAGAAAGATTCAAACAAGCTAGCAGAAAACCAAGATCTCCTCCAATTAAGTAAAACCCTAGGTTGAAACCATCCAATAGCAACAATTCACCCCTCCACCTACCCAGGATATATTATCAAAGAGCCCCGAAGTCACAGCATCTTTTTGGATCAGGAGAGAGACGAGGAATCTACGACACTAAGACAGAGCCTTCAGCTAACTTTTATAACATGGACTAAACTACAATATTCTATAAATATTCAACTTCAAAGATATCGTATCCGCGCATTATAAATAGATCAATTTAGTATAATATAACATCGCCGCGCGTCAGTATTAACCTACGGAAGTAGAGATTGTATAAGTGATTTTTGTTAAAGTAATTAAACTTAAAACGTACCCGGTGTATAACTAGTAAAGTTGCCCGCGAGATAAAAAGGAAGTATTAAGAATCCGCGCCATATAAATAGAATCGACGGAATAATTATTGTGAATAGTGCAGAAGCGCGTAAGAAGTGAATATTACCATAGTCTTAGACATTGCAACAACAACTTATAATTACTACGACTAAAATTACATCACCCCTTGGACTTACATCATCTTATGAAAAGACTCAATAATACAACTATTACCTTTCAGAACAAACCTTTTTATTTAGAATATAGATTGAAATAGAAAAGATCATAAACATTTTATTTCACCTAATACATCCCGATTTGCCTATTCGTTCCCTCGGACAATTTCTCTAGCCACCGACCCGTTATTAAGAATCTCGTGCATAAATCTATCAACTGAGCTACTAGCCGGCAATAACCCCTTTTCGACAACCAGAATCGCCCAACACCAGTACTCCCCGGTAGGACTGTGGTATAAATAATCTCCCAACTTGGCGACAACTAACCCGAATTAAAGTACAGTTATAAAATGGCACCCAACTCTTTTAAATCAACTAAAGAACTGCTATAAAATGGCTACCAACGTGATTGCTTGAATTTGAAATTCCCGAGGAACGAGTAACAAAAACACTTTAAATTTTCGATATAGTAAAACCTCAGAAACAAACACAAATTAAAACAGTTTCAAATCAGTGTTAAAAAAAAAAAAATTTAAATTAGAATCAGTGCAACATCATCTGGATTACCACAACATCAAAGCCCTCCAACTGGATATTCACCTACATCAATTACCCTCAACAACAGGATCTTCAACAACTGGACCCCGGATCAACCCCCAACAGCTGGACACCCGAAGCAACAAAAGGGTATCGTTATCCAAACTTATAGGTCGAATCCGGAATTTTGCTTCTATTATTAAAGTAAAATCTTAAGCAATTTTTATTAAATTTACATTGTAATTTTGTCATTTAATTTTTGTTAATTTTTATTTTAATTTTCAAATTTTTAGTAATTCAGTAACTTAAATTAATTTTTCAAATTTTTATGAGATTGAGAAGCCACAAAAAGTTTCATACCATGGAGCAAAATTCAGGAACTCGGACATTATATTCAGATTCGAATACTCCTAACAGTGAAAGTGAAAATCCACCAACTTGTACAGAAAATAACAATGTAAACCCACATGAACAAGAAAGTGATCTTGCGGTCAGTTCCACGCCTCTTACAGACGACACACAGGACCCAATAAGTTCTCCCTCAGAGAATAACAATACGCAACCTGCTGCTACACCGAACACTATAAATCTTTCACAAGACATGCTAAACCCTAATACTGAATTTTTACTACAGTTACAAGCCATGATCGCAGGAATCTCAAACCAGCTCTCTTCACAAAACTCCACTTTAAATGAAAAAATTAATTCTATGAACACAACAATCAGTTCACAGAACACGACACTGAAAGATGAATTAATTTCAACACTAAACACCACACTTAATAATCAGAACCAAGAACTAAGAAATGAAATGAATACCAACATGGCTACTGTAAACACAACACTTAAAGATAAAATAACAACACTGAATACACAATTAAGAACAGACATGACACAACAAACCTCAGAATTTAAGTCTTTAATCAACGAACACAGAACTCACGTTACTGCGGAGTTGCAAAATATGGACTCCCGTGTAACTGCACAAATAGCCAACACCGAACAAGTGCTCACCAGCCAGGTGGACTCCGTTCGATCACAGGTTGGTACTATAGAAAGAAACACAGTGAATAACTCCACGAGGTTAATTTCCCTCCAGTCCGAAATTGACAGGCTCCAACAAAAAGTCCATGAACAGGAAATCATTATTGACCAATCAAGGGAAAATGCAATAATGCCCCATGCCTGTAATGCCCCCTCTACCTCAGCCTCTACGTCATCAACCTTACCTGATCCAGTGCCAAATGTACCCGATGTAACAGAACCCCCTGTACCTATGCAAAGAATGAACAATGGTTTGGACCAGCGAGTTGCCAGTTCTAGCCGCGAGTCCCCACAAATTCCCATTAACAATTTTTCATTAAATAATTCTGACTTTCCGCTTCCTTGCTTTGAAGAGACAATTAAAACTAACCCAGTAAGATACTTAAAAGATCTCAAGACATATTTCACTCTACGAGGTGTCCCTGAACATTTGAAACTAATTTTCGTGGCGCAATCGCTAAAAGGAACAGCAGCTCGATGGTTACAAGTGATCAACCCAGATAATCAGCTGTCCATTAGTCAGTTCGAGGAAATGTTTTTATCAGAGTTCTGGGGCGAAACAGATCAACTTCGTTTGAGAGCGAAGATATTTCACGGGAAATATGATAGAAGCCAAGGACAATCGTATCTCGAGTACTTTATCTCATTATGCGAGAGTAGGCAATTACTCAAGCCTGAGATAAAGGAGATAGATTTCCTTAATGCCCTTCACTCACACTTCCCTTCAATGGTACGAAATTGCCTCATAATTGCCTCTCCCCAGTCCACCACTGACATGTTAAAATTACTGAAATCCATGCAGGATACTTCCTACCAATCTAACAAACAAAACGCCCCCATAGTGTCTGCAAATCAAATGCACAGAAAGAATATCAACTTAGTGCAAACCGCCCTTAACCACACTCCTTTTGAAAACGGGTTGCGATCACCCAACCCTTCTAAATCACCTGACAACACTGAAAATAGACAATATGATGGTAAAAACAACAATGAGTTTCGACACCCTGACTATTATTGGCCACAAACTGAATTTTCGAGAAATTCTAGGAGTAATTGGAGAACCAGAGGTTATCGTTTCCGCCCCTATGGCAATGGCAGATATAACAATAGCTACCGAGGACAATATAGGCATAACTATGATAGTTATCGACCACACTGGTTCAACCGAACCCAATACAACCAAGGCTACTTCAGACCTTACTATAGAGGTAGAAACAATTACAGGTACGCCCATAGTAATAATAATCAATACACAAGAAACAACTCATATGACCATGCTAGAAATAGACCCAACAACAATGACCAGGATAATCAGGAACAAAGAACGCAGTCTCCCACTCCCACCGTGACTTTACACGAGTGAGGGGTCAACACACTCTTCCTGTGGTAACCCTTGCAACCTTTTCAAAATAATAATAATAATAATAATAATAATAATAATAAAAATAAAAAAAATCTAAATTTCAATTTGACGATTTTATTTGGCTACCGTTCAGAACGAGTTGCAGGAACTACAAATACCACCTTCTAGCCCACCAGGTGAAGCTAATAAGCAAAGCACGTTAGCTACTTACAACGGAATTATATATAAATTCTGTGGCAAAGAAAATCCCGCTTGGAGACCTTACATCCCCCAATCTCTTGAAACTGATATTATAGCAAGCTATCACGAAAACCTTGCGCATAGTGGAACCGAAAAATTGATCGATTCTATTAGTGAGCATTTCTACATAAAACAACTTGGACGTAAGATTAGAATTTACATAAGAAATTGTCACCTATGCCAAGTAGGAAAGAGTAAGAACACAGCATATGAAGTGTCTGTAAATTCTATTGAAGCCACCAAGCCCAACCAATTAATATGCGGGGATATTTTAGGTCCTTTAGTCCGAAGTAACTTTGGCTGCCAATTCATACTTATTTTTGTGGATACTTTCTCCAAACTTGTAGCACTGTACCCTATACGGGACTTATCTACTAGAATCTGCCTAAAGAAAGTAGAAGAATATGTCGACACATTTGGCAACGTCGAATTTTGTTTAACTGACAATGCTAGTATATTCTCAAGCCCAAAGTGGAACTCAGGACTCTCTAAACTCAATATAAAGACCCTACACTGCTCTTCATATAATCCCTCTGCCAATATCTCTGAGAGATATATCAGACAAGTGATTTCCTATCTAAGATTGCTAACTCACCGACAGCACAAAAATTGGTATAAATACTTAAAGCCCATCCAAGCCATACTTAACGAAACAAAACATCACGTTACGAAGGAAATTCCCTTAGAAGTAGTAACACATTGTAAAGTGAACCCTCTTTTCAAGAACACCCCCCCTGTGTTACCGACCTGCAATAAATCAGACTTGGACATATGCAATGCTATCCTTAAACGCCTACAGAGCAAGTGGTTGAAAAGGAGACGACAACCCAGACGCCCTCGTCCTATTTGGGATCCTTTGCCGGGAGATTATGTATTGCTTAAATCACATATAATTTCAAGTGCATTACACAATCGCCAGAAGAAATTCAGTCTCCTTTATTCTGGACCATTTCAGGTAAAAGCAAAATTTAGTACTGATACCTATCAACTCACCCACATAGCGAATCCAAAGAAAATTCTCGGCAAGTATAGAAAACATTTGTTAAAGCCCTATCATGTAATGGCTAGCAAGCCTTAGCCTGGTATTTGGATTGGAAGAAAAAGGAAGTGTAAATATAAGATGACCGGATCTGAAAAAGGATTGAATTGGACTGACTATGTAAAATAATTAGAGTGATTCCTACTTCACAAATTAATGTTTTACCTGACATCTAAGGATGAATGTACAATTTACGGTTGAGTGACTATAGTCTTTAATTAATTTGCTGAAAGACAATTCTCCGATACGAGGCTTATTATATCAAATATGATGAGTATTCGCAGCAAATTAATCCACTACAAATACAAGTGCACTGTATTATTTTTGTAGTGATCTCAATGTGTAAATAGATAATTTTAAGTTATAAGGCTACCTCCCCTCTAAATTCAATGCTGAAGAGATAAAACATTCATTTGACCAAAGGAATCACACTATTATTTGACCTAATGATTAATTAGACACAACCATTTTCGGCACATTTTAATTTTATTTAGTGGAATAGTATATAACATAACACGAACAAAATTTTAAATAAAAAAATAAAATAAATTATTTTACATACAAAAGTATGGACAGCACATATTATCAACCCTTTCCCGAAAATTAACCAAGTAAAGTTATTTTAGAAGTGAAGAAAATATGGTAAGATTGAACAATGAATATGCTAAGAATATTGAAAAAGTGTATGCAAACAAGGTAAGATATTAATAAATTACGTATATGAGAAAAATATAAAAAAAAAAAAAATGTGATGAAAAAGAATAAAATATGAAAGTTAAGCAAAGAATAATAAAGTGTACCGTATAAAATTACGATGAAAATATGTAGCGACGAAATATGTGACATAAGTGAATGAAATATGATACTAAGTAAGATAAATATTGATATTGAAAGAAATGAATAAGTTGATAGAAACAGATAAAGGATATTGAAAGTAATGAATGGTAACATAGCAAAAAGTACTTACAAGGTGAAATTGGAATAGGAGTATAATATGTGAAATCTGGATATAATTTAAGAGTTATTTAAGACCATAATAAGGAAAGGAAAGCGTACCCCAACGTTTCACTTCAATTAAGCATCAGCATCAAAATTCAGAAGAATGAAGATAAAATTAATAAGACTAGGTTATGAACACAAACTTTAATCATAGTGTGTATTTTATTGATAAGATATAATGAATATTTTTATGATTTACTAGTGTAACAGAAGGACAACGGACTGAATACAATATGTACGACGAATAATAAGAAGACAGACTACGTTAAGGTAAAATAGTATTGTAAAAGTGCATTTTATTGTTTATGAATTTATGTATGTGTATGTATAATTAACTAAAGAGTCAAGGTGATGTAAGGACACTAATTACTGAGAAAAACGTATCAAACAAAGATAATTAATTAAGAAATAATATCACGAAATTATATCAAAACAAATTTAAAAACCGAAATTAAAACAAGACATAGGACTATTTAGGACTTTGAAAACGGGTATTATAATGACTGTAAAATCTCGCTCGTATTATTCTTGATCACCCTAATATATCGCGTGATTTTCCACTCATTATGCGATCATATGAAACCGAACATTTCCCCATACGAACCGGCCTTTTTCCCCTATATTATATTAAATTCCTCAACTTCAAACATCAATAACTCAATAAATAAAATAATGACAATAAAACAAATTATACCAATAGAAAGAGAAAAACACCCCCTTCAATTTCATATACTACACTAAACTTTTAATTAACCCCTTCAATCATTTTAATCGGACATTATAATTAACTCCCATAGTTTTAATCCGACAGACTTGAGACTTAGATCATTCGATTCAGCTAAAATCAACCCACAAAATGGGAATAGTATTAACTCTGATAGCCTTCAGCTATCACAGTTATTATCACAGATATATTTAGTAGGAGGAGACTTCCTGTATGACAGACATTCTGGAGACTAGGTCGAGATGTCACATAAAATTAATGACCCAACGAACATTAACGCATTTTAACCGAAGAAAGATTCAAACAAGCTAGCAGAAAACCAAGATCTCCTCCAATTAAGTAAAACCCTAGGTTGAAACCATCCAATAGCAACAATTCACCCCTCCACCTACCCAGGATATATTATCAAAGAGCCCCGAAGTCACAGCATCTTTTTGGATCAGGAGAGAGACGAGGAATCTACGACACTAAGACAGAGCCTTCAGCTAACTTTTATAACATGGACTAAACTACAATATTCTATAAATATTCAACTTCAAAGATATCGTATCCGCGCATTATAAATAGATCAATTTAGTATAATATAACATCGCCGCGCGTCAGTATTAACCTACGGAAGTAGAGATTGTATAAGTGATTTTTGTTAAAGTAATTAAACTTAAAACGTACCCGGTGTATAACTAGTAAAGTTGCCCGCGAGATAAAAAGGAAGTATTAAGAATCCGCGCCATATAAATAGAATCGACGGAATAATTATTGTGAATAGTGCAGAAGCGCGTAAGAAGTGAATATTACCATAGTCTTAGACATTGCAACAACAACTTATAATTACTACGACTAAAATTACATCACCCCTTGGACTTACATCATCTTATGAAAAGACTCAATAATACAACTATTACCTTTCAGAACAAACCTTTTTATTTAGAATATAGATTGAAATAGAAAAGATCATAAACATTTTATTTCACCTAATACATCCCGATTTGCCTATTCGTTCCCTCGGACAATTTCTCTAGCCACCGACCCGTTATTAAGAATCTCGTGCATAAATCTATCAACTGAGCTACTAGCCGGCAATAACCCCTTTTCGACAACCAGAATCGCCCAACACCAGTACTCCCCGGTAGGACTGTGGTATAAATAATCTCCCAACTTGGCGACAACTAACCCGAATTAAAGTACAGTTATAAAATGGCACCCAACTCTTTTAAATCAACTAAAGAACTGCTATAAATTCAGATAAGAATTCACGTTTCTATGACGAGTTTTAAAGTCCGATGAAAAAAATACGCTTTTTAGTTAAGGTAGGCTCAATTATTTAACTTTTTTGATCCAATTTATTTGATGCAGTTGCAATCGGAGTGATCACTGATCAATAAATAGGTATATGTTCAGCAGTAGGCCTAGGCCTAACAGGGATGGTACAAATAAACGAAAGGCAGCATTATGTCAACTCATTTTAAATTCTCTCGGCATATTGTGCTAAAACAAAAGAGTGACATAATCATCATAATTATTGACATTTCTACAAGCACTTTTCACTTATTTGTTCTTTAAAAAGAATATCCTTAGCGCTAACTCGATAGGAATTCTGACAGATAGGTTCCCCCTCTGGTAAGTGAAAGCTTCTTTGTGCCGCTGGCATGGATCAGTAGGCATGGGTCAATCAGAGAATAGGTGGAATATACGAACGAAAGATTCGGGTCCTAAATAAGACATCATCCAAGATTGAGGTTCTCATTCGAATTACCTAGTGGAACTACTGTCCACCATGCATCTGAAAAACACCCACAACTTCCATATTGCTGTACTCATAACTTCCTGTACTGCAACATACTTTCTGAGTATGCCGCTTTCTACAAGATCATTAGGCCTACTAGCTCTCTTGCTTGTAGTTTTACCTCGTCCGTTGGACGGATATTTATGCAGCTCCCACCGCTTGGGCCTCTTAGGGCCGCGATCTGTAGAAGGAGGAATTTCTTGTGGATCCAGACATACTTTTTTGACGAGACGAGAACATTGAGATCCTTCCCGGATGAATGATCAGCCCAATGCCGAGGCCAACTCCGAGACAACCCGAACACGTAGGACAAGCGAGACAGACCAGTCGCACACACACATTCCGAACAAGGCACGGATGGGATGAGATGAAAATGTCAGATGATATCTGGAGACCACAAGGGCCTAAAGCTTCCTTATATTCGTCTCACATGTGAGAATAACCCGAAAAAAAAAACCCACCCAGAAAACTTATCCTGACCGGGAATGGAACCCACTGGAAATGGAATGGCGCAAGGAAAAGCTGATAGCGAATGTTCCAGAGGGAAACGGTTGATCCAGTGGTAAAAGTGCATTATACAGGCTACTTACTGACAATGAAATTAAATTATATGTAGATTTTAGCTCTTCCAAGAATTAGACTTCGTTCATATACGCCAGAGAGAAGATTTCTTTCCTGTATTGATTTCAGCCAGTCGGTTTTTAGGCTATTATTAATTTACGTGGAATGAATTTTCCATAGAAACTCCGCGTTTTTAATAAAGCACTTGAAGCATTTGAACAGTTACACATAAGAACGACAACAAGAAAGGAAAATTAATTAAACTAATTCAACTAATACAACGAGAAATTAAATATTGAACAAATTTCAAGAATCTAAACGAACAACATCTGTTATAAAATACGAAAATAAAGGCTTCTGAAAGTCGTTCATACAGTCTGTAAAATGTAAATTTAATTCATAACATGCCCTTCCAAAAACAGAAGATTTGGAAAGAAGGTGTTCTAGAGTTTTCCCATCACGTGCACAGAATCATTACGAGCCATTTGATATTGGAATTTTGAATCTTTCAAAATATACATTGAATTTACCATGGTCTGATAGAATCTGTGTTTGTAAAAAGTTGCTTGTCATATAACGATACAGGCTACATTGAGGGGAGGAACAACCCCCTTGTCAAAGATCCATTTATATACTACTCGAATATTCAAATAGTAGCTTACATAAGAAACCGACATCTTAAACAGCGTTAATTTGTTCTTACCTTTAATATTGAACTTTCAACAATTTTCTTTAGGTTAAGTAAGGTGTCCAGATCTTAAGAACAAAAAAGGAACATTTCGAATTTTTCAGCTCTTAAAAAAAGGAACAAAAACAGGACACGATCTACATAAAAATCGAATAACATGGTTATTTTATAATTATTTTGAACATAAGTTAAATGCAAGACTAAAGTGTTTATGATTATATTTACACAGTAACAGAATTATCATTATCATTATATTTATGCGAAGACATTATGTCCTTCAAAAAGTTTTCTTCTTTTAGTATTCTCTCATAAAAGATAATACAATAAATATTTTGCCTGCTCAAATGTTGTTTTATTTTTGTAGGGCTTTATTATTTGATCGAAGAAGCGGAATGACACGCTGAACACAGAAACGTGTTTGTTGTTGTGTCTTCTCTCATGAATGGAGATTCCTCCTGTAAATCTCGAGGGAAACTATAGTTCCTTTTCGGCATGATATAAAACAGGATACAATTGACAAGCAATAGTTCCATGGTCTGCCCTACTGTACAGACACAGATCCCGAACTCCTGATATACCTCAAAGCTAAAAAAAGTATAAACACAGCTGAAAAAAAATGCTCGATGCAGCAATTTTCTACTGATGGCAAAAACGGTGTTTCTTTAGAAAAGTGGATAATAGACATAGCATTTTCAATCTAAAAAATAATAAATCTACACATCCGAACATACAATAATGGAGTTATGCTATGAATTTAAAAAAAAAGGGGGGGGGAAACGGGATCGAATTCTAGAAGGGCAATAAGCGTCCCTTTAAGGTTTTGTCGGGACAACGGGACCAGAGTCTAAAAAAAGGGACAATCCTGTTAAAAAGGGTCACCGGGTTAAGTAGTAAGATTTTCTGAACGTTGCCGAATCCACAAAGTCATCAGTGGAGTAATATGGCATTTGTATTAGCACAGTGAATACTGTAGTAATTGAAACATGAGCTGTAATACTGTATGTATGATTGTCCGTGTAATCGTGCAAAGTTGGCGGTCTGTTGGTTCAGATAATATGTTCAATATCCAAGGTCTCCATCACTCGTTCATCGCGTGATAATAGGCCTATTCTCCCACCAGCCGGCGAGTTTTGTTGTCTGTCACTTCCATCGCCACTGCTCTTGTCTACTCGTCGATACTGATTCTTCATTCAGCACGTTTCAACACTTGCCTTAGTCAAAACTGGCCTTGATAACCGATGACACGTCAAAATTATAATTCAGTTAGATCATAGCTTAGCCTAAGTTCCACATTTGCCAGACACAGTGACTCACACCAAATCATGAATTTAGGGAATGCTGATACCATATTGCACATTAAGATCGTGACTTTAACATTGGTTAATTACATTATGAGGGTGCCACTTAGGATGACCTATTTTTTTGAGAGCCAACCCGGGACACACCCTTTCAGTGGTGAGCCCTAATACTTGACAAAGAGGAATTCGTTGCCGTACTTCCCAATATAGTTCACCTGCTGTTTTGTGATTAAGTCCCAAGAGATACTGTCCACCGCTGTGGCTCAGGGGATGCGTTCGCTCCTCTCACGCAGCGGGCCCGGGTTCGATTCCTGGTCGGTACAAGTTACGTAGGTGATTTTTCCCGGGGTTTTCCCTCACCTGTGAGACAAATGTCAGGTAACTTTAGGCCCTTGTGGTCCCTGGATATCATCTGGCCGTCAGTATCATCGTCATCCTCGCCTTGTTCTGAGTGAGTGTGTGAATGTTGTGTCTCGTCCTATGTGTTCGTGTTGTCTCGGAGGTGGCCCCGGCATTGGCCTGATCACTCATCCGGGGAGGCCCTCAATGTCCTTGTCTGGTCAAAAAAGTATGTATGTGATCCAAAGAAAATCCCTCTTCCGACAAGTCGCGGCCCTGTAAGGCCCGGGCGGCTTGGGTCGCTTAAATCCTAACAGGGAGAGGTTAAACAACTATAAAGAAAGAAAGAGATATATAACTGGTAATTTATTATATTGTTGTTAAATATATTTTTATTTACTAAGCTAAGACACCTATAAATGCAAATTTAAATTCTATTTTATTTTTTCAATGATAATTTTTTGAAATACCTTCAGCATTTAGAACATCTTTCATTTTCTTTACATAGCGGTAGAACTGAGTACATTCGAGTTAAACCTAACTTAAAGCTCAGCTTTTATTAAGATTACCGGTAACTTAATATAGTTTTGTTAAATATTAAGTTATTTATTAAGCTAAACTACCTACAAATGCAAATTTAAAATCTATTTGCAATGATACTTTTCTGAACTACCTTCAGCATTTAGAACATCTTTCTTTTTTCTTTACATAGTGGAAGAACTGAGCACATTCGAAATTAAAGTCAAACCTAACTTGAAGCTCAGCTTTTATTGAGCTCACATTACACCGGTTCCACTTATCAGTCCAGTGGGAAGACATCAAGCTAAATACCCTTACTACAAAAGTATTTTAACAGGGGATTTTACTAATAAGTTCTGCTCGTTTGATGAATTTGCATTGATTGGTCTCCAGAGCTTAAAAAATCTACTTTTTATCTATAGGCTTGTCTTGATACGGCAACTGTCCATTAATTAAGTTCCTTGCATCTACAAACTCATCATAAAGACTGTCCATGCACAAAATGTCCATCATGTTTAAATACCGATAACTTCTGGACCTGACCACTGACTAGAGAAAGACAGAGATTAACATTCAATGTAGAATTTTCCCTTTCTGTGTTATGCACTCATAGCCTAAAACCGGGACTTTAAGTGTCCCGCAGAGAGTATGCCCGGGACCAGGGATGTTGGAGTCAAAATCGGGACAGGCAAACTGGAAAGGTTGTAGTTCTGCCACTCCATGAAACTATTTGTATGATGTGCGTTCTTAACGACGGCTGTGTACTGCTACTTAAGCTTGTAATCGTTGCCGTGTGCCGGAATTTTTTCCCCATGGAGCTATATTACATGCAATAGGTTTACATAATTCGTTTTTACACACGCGTAAATGAAATCTACTTCAGCCGGGGTCGAAACCGCGAACTTGGAAATAGGAAATCGATGTTTTACCTATTGCCAACACAAGCCGCCATTAGGTAAAGCTGGAAGACTAATTTGTTTTTTTAGTTTTGGGCGGAAATAGCCTATACTGTATGTTTTTCATCCTTTGAAAACTTGTCACTCATCATTTAGTTTGCTTTCTCTTAAAATGTTCCCCCCTCCAAAGAAAAACTGTTTTAATACTTTACCTTCGATCGCATTTCGAATTAATTAACTACCTAAAAATAGAAAAATTATGTAAATCTACAGTTTTTTTATCTGAGCGAATTTTTAGATGTATTATATGAGCGGCAATAATTATGAGTTAGGTGGACCATCGTAAGCGGCCTCTCCCTAAACTAACACATTTTTCAAGCCAGTTCCAGACTTACACTGAATCTACTTTTTAGCATTTCAGTTTTCTTTAATTATATTGCTATTCAATTTATTTTCTATTTTGTCAAATATATATATATATGTGTGTGTGTGTGTTCGGTATCCAAGGAATAGTACGTAAAAGTTAAAAAGAAATTTATTTGATATGTTGCCATTATTAAAATTCACAATTCATACTCAGTGCCACATTAGACACTGTCTTGGTAAGGAATTAAAACATTAGTAGAGTTAAAAAATACCATTTTATCTCAGGGTAAACTCAGAATCCAGAAATATGAAATTCTGAAATACAAGAGTTTATAATTGAACTTACGATGAAAAGCCCAAATAATTTCAGCTGGGTTTTAATCTGCGATCGTCGTTTAGAGACAACCAACTGAGCAATTTTAAAATGTACATTATTGCCAATACCTTTTATTGATCGCAATTTTTTACCACCTGAAAACATCCTAATGATAGCTGGTTCAAAACACTTAATAACAGCATGTTGCTATGCTTAACTATTTTAAAATAAAATTCTGAAGTAGTCTGCAAAGAAGTTGTTTTGGAAATCATACGAAACTCCATCCCTATCGAAATTCGCTGTTGTTGCACCTCCTCTTCTTCCCGACGGCGACGTCTAGGTCGTCAAGTCGGCGCCTAAAGCGATCCCCCTCTTCTTTCCCCCCCCCCCAATACGCAGAACACAGCAGTGGGCACGTGTCTAACCAAATACTGTATAAAAATCAAACGATGCAGTGGTCAATATAAAGACAAAGTGATGAAATTTATGTGAGCTTAATTTGCGTACAATCGTATCCAGATAAGAACAAAGAAATATAATCACTTGACGCTAATCTCTTATCTCTTTCTCCCCTTTCTTCATTTTTCATTTTTCTTTCTTTTTTTTCTTTCTCTCTCTCTCTTTCTCTCTCTCTCTCTCTCTCTCTTTCTTTCTTTCTTTCCTTCTTTCTTTCTTTCTTTCTTTCTTTCTTTCAATCTTCCTTTCTTCGTCACCTCCCCCACCGGTTCTTATTGCATGCCAAATGAAACGCTATTCAAGATCAGCAAAATTGTCGCCGTGTGCTAGAGCTTGTAATATCAAGTAAATATGATACTTTATCGCAAAACTAATAAAATATGCAACAACATGCAAAATTAAACCACCAATTTTCTGTTATTTCTTTCATGTTTTCTACACATTTTAATATCATCATGTAATAGAGTGCAATATTAAAAAACATGATTTTTCATAAACTTCCGTGCCCTATTAATCACAAATGCCGTTGAGCAAAGATATTGACGACTGATGTGACTTCACAAGAGGTTAATCTGATACCTCTCTTGTCTCTTTTCAGTCACTGTCACCTGACCCAGTGCGAATTAAGGAGGCGTTGAACCAGGTGTAATAAGAAAGCAAATAAAACTGTAAACAAGTCAGAGATGCAGTTATATCAGGGACCCTGAAATTTTGTAACTCGACCTTGCTCGTGTGTTACTTTCTCATGTTTACTCTGTGCTAAGGTCTGACGTGTCAACTCGAATATCTCGTATTCAAGGCCCGCTACAACAGGAGATGCTACGTGTAACATTACATCTCTACTCAACTTCCTTACAAAATTATTGACATTAGTTACCTACTAACAGATACCTGGCAAGCTTAGTCTTATGTGGCATTCTCCCAACATGAATAGAATTTTTCGCACTTTGTTAGTGTTCAAACTTTTTTCTACATCAGCTGTTCCCAACACTTTAGTGTCACGGCACTCTTGAAATCCTTATTTTGTTTTGGGGGAGCCGAAAACATGATTTTAGGCACTTAAGCTATTAATTATTGTATGACTTAACATGATAGTAATATTAACAAATTTTAAATATACAATCTACTTGACGACTGTACAATAATTTAATTTAATTGAAACAAGTAGTGTGATTATAATTTAATTTTTGGGAATGGATCTTCCTTTAAAATGTTAGTTTAGCGAGATTTGATTCAATAGCAGACCTTTAGCCGTAAAGTGCCTCAGTAATTAGGATGTTCTTACGATAAAAATTATCTTGAACAACGTAAATGAAATGTGACTAGAAGAGATATGTGGAAGCATGGAATTAGTTGTAGTGTTGCTTTTCGCGAAATATATTTATCCCGATTTTAACCATAGATCCGTAATTACAATATATTGGAAAATCTCCGGCACCGAAAGACACAGGAATTGAATCATAGTAAACGACAAAACACCTACCACGACATTAAAAATATAAAAAAGTTACATCCCAACTATTGTGCTTTTAATACCAAAAGAAAAACGTAGGTAGGGGTTGATATTTCCATCCTTGGAAACGGATTTAGAGCATTATTATGTGTCTTCTTCCTGCTATCAGTAGATATTAATAATTTTCCGGTAAAAGTTATGAGATGAAAGGTTTTTTATTTATTTTTTATTTTATTTTTTTAAATTGCAACTTTTACCAGAGTATTTAGAATTCTTCTATCATCGGTCATAGGGACCATCAGTTCACTAGTTAGAAACTATTGTTCTACATGATTGTGAAATTATTTTGCTAGTATTAGCATGTGTTTGCGCCAGAATTTCCTGTATTCTTCTAATGTAGGGGAATGCATTTGCGCCAGTGCCACCCTGCTTTTATTATTATTATTATTATATATATAATTTTTTTATTATTACAGAAATACAGATGTACATATACAAAAAATTGTCTTGCAAGATACAAATCAAACAAACCAATTTTTTTTTTTGCTCCCAGATGAGCAAAGCTCTTGTTTAGGGGCTAGAATTGAATTATATTTGAGAGAAACGGAGATATTTATAAAATGCATAACATAAAAATTAAAATTAAAAAAAGAACAGTTAATCGTGTTTACAATGCCAACAATTAAAAATATAAATTTATGTTACCAAAAAATTAACTAATTTTGAGAGTAATTAAACATTGATATAACCCAAGCAGACCAGAATAAAGGATAGACTCAGTCAACTTGACCAAAAGAAAAAAGATAAGAAGATAAGGAAAACTGAAACCAGATAGTAAGTAAATGCTTCCTGAATGAGTGAACCGAAATTTCCTAGACATAAGGAAGATGAAAGGAGGGAACAACGACTTTATAATATGAATCCCCATTCACGTTTGTTCTTATGAAATCAGTAACAATAGTGTGCCGTAGCAGCAAACGTAGGGATAGTAGGGATGGTAGTAATATTGATTAAAGCGTGATACTTTACTGAAAAGAATTTTTAATAAACTATTTTATAATTTTTTCCCTGAAGATATCTTGCATCTTCCCTCCTGATATTTAGGTGTTTAATAGACGTTTATCGGTTTATCGCTGAACGATTAAGAATACCTGAAAGAAATGAAATAGAATACGGAAATAACACAGGTTAAACGATACCACGTTTGACCTTGAAGTAGATTTCCATTTGAGGCGTAAAACTACTTACGATTGGCTGGTTGTCGCTCATACGATTTAGATGGATTCGATAATATTCTGTAAGATTAGATAAAGTGATAATTGATAGTCTCTCCGGGCTTATTTAAGCTGTGAAACAGGTATGATATTAATAGACTAAATGCTATTGTCTTTAACATCCTAAACAAACAAAAGTGACTCAGTAAGTATGAGTGGATACTTTTTTTTATTGTTAATAACGAAATGATTGCACAACCTTGCCTGGAGTCTTTGTGAAAGTTTCTAAAGAGTTGGACGAGATTAGAAATACATGTCACGTGACCCGTGACTTGCTCATGCGAGAAAGTTGTTCCAACACATGTGAGGTACAGTACTTATGTACCTGTGTACATCTCCAGCGCATTGTTTCTACCTGTGATTCATTTTATCGCTCAACCGATATCAATTCGGGAGGTCTCATTAAATCACTTTTTTTGAGCCCATAAAAATAATACTGAGTTTCCTGTGATTGCGGAAATACCGATTAATTATTCAAGTTTTTAGACAATAAATGACATAATTTAATTCACTAATGAGAAAACATTAAAGATAAATTAGAACAAATTTCAACATTGCTTATTAGCTATCATTTTTTAATGAAATTATTACAATATTATATATTCGAGATAAGAAAACTTCTAACCTAACTTATTATTTCAATACGTCAAATAACAACACTGCAAGAAAAGTAGTCAAATTTTAATTAAGGTGTCATTATTATTATAATAAAAAGAATTATCAAATACTACCAACTGATAAACAAAAAAGAATGAGATACAATGTTTAATAAATGTTCATATGTATAATAAATAAAATTAACTTATTTGACAACTGTATATAGATATACTTTAATAAAATGTTTGTATGTAATCCCAAATTTTTATTCACAATCGGATTCGAAACAATATATGGTGTTTATTAAGACTACTAGTATATAGGTTGAATTTCTTACCAAAACTTGAATTATCTTATACTTGTTGAATTCACACATTAAGCTTCATAATGAAGTTGATCAATAATCGATTAATTATATTTTTAATGAAAATTATACTCTTACAGACATAAAAAAATGGTTAAATGGCTGCTTCTTTTGCTCTGTTCTGCCGAGGATTCAAACTAGACAGCATTTTTACTTTAACAGGGTAGATATATAAGCATTCATGAACCACAGATTATTGTCTCGGTTGGGCATTAGATGAGAATATTATAGGAGAATAATTCCTCCGACACTGGGACTTGAACCCAGGACCTTTGGCTATTGGCGCCAATGCTCTACCAACTGAACTAAGTCGGAGTTCAATTCATAGTGCCAGATGGAACCTCTCTCCTATGACTGTCCTATAATATTCTTATTTAATAGGGTAGTAAACTTAGTAAGTCCACCACTATGGCGTAGGGAATGTGTTCGCTTCTCTCACGCATAGGACCCGGGTTCGATTCCTGGTCGGGTTAAGTTACCTATGTGGGGTTTTCCCTCACCTTTGAGACGATCGTCGGGTAACTTCAGGCCCCTGTGGTCTTCGCATATGATCTGGCTGGCATTATCATCTTCATCCCATCCTCGCCTTGTTCGAAATGAACGAGTGTGTGTGTGAGACTGATGTGTACCGTCCTATGTGTTGTCTTGGAGGTGGCCCCGCACTGGACAGATCATTCATACTGGAGGCCCTCCATGTCCTAGTGACTAGTCTGATCAAAGAAGTATTTGATCCATAGAAACTCCCTCCCCCTATGGGCCGGGGTCCTGTATGGGTCGGAGGCGTGGGCTGAGTAAATGTACTTACAAGGGGGAGGTAAAACTAAGGGAAAGAAGAAATAAACTTAATACTTAATTAGATACTCTGTGTATTGCAGCTGAAAAGACATTTCAGTTTATTTCACTTCTAAAATGTGCTACAGTATTTTATGACTAAATATAGAAATGCTTCATTTTCTGGTAGCCCCTAGTTGAACGCTAATAAATTTTCATGATGATGATAATAATAATAATAATAATAATAATAATAATAATAATAATAATAATAATATCGTAACAATTCTGCGTACAATTTTAAGTGAGCAAACTTATTATTATTACTGTTATTATTATTGTTATTATTATTATTATTATTATTAGTAGTAGTAGTAGTAGTAGTAGTAGTAGTAGTAGTAGTAGTAGTAGTAGTAGTAGTGGTGGTGGTCGATTGAAGCCGGACTTTTAATTTTAGCTTTCGTTTGCGGGTTGTGAGTAAAAAAATTGGTAGAAAACGTGACTTTTTGCGCTATCGAAGCATCAGTTTTCGCTATTACATTTTAATTGTGAAATTAATTGTTTTTGTCACAACAATTTGGAAATAAAGTATCGCGATTTCTTCAACATAACGCATGGAATTGCTGGTCGTTTCGATTTTGTAAGCCCGCTCTGATGAATAAATGTGTTTATAATGTTATGAGATCTGATTTTTTACATAGGTGGACGGAAGAGGGATAATTAATGTAGGTCAAATGGGAAAACATTGAACGATTTGGACTCACCTTGCCGGGTTTTTTGGGCCAGGGAACTAGAATTTGAGGTCCTTTATTTCCGGGCGGCGCTTTCTAATCGTGAAATGCCCAGCGGAGCCGGGTTTGTAAGCTTTTTCGTTATTCATCGTTTTAATGGTTTATGATTAATTTAGTGTAAGTGTTAATAAATATGATGTTTTAATTAGTTTTCTGTTATGGATTTTTAAAAATCTAACGATTAAATTAATATCGCGGGCGAAGTCGCGGCCATCTGCTAGTTAAGTATAAAGCTAAGCTTCTGTTGCTTGTTAAATTACTTCAAGGGCTAATTTTTATTAGTGGATTCATAATGTGTCATCTAGTTTAATAGTCTATATTCATATGTGTGCAATTGAACGGAGTATGGGAAGATGAAATAGCAGTTCATAACATAGTGTGCTGTAGAATACCAGGAAGCTCATCTGATAAGGACGTGCCACTTCCTTATAGTATGGGGGGTGGGACGGGCATTACTGAGATAAGCCTTATTTCCTTGTTCGAGTAGGTGTTAACACCGATGAAAATATTGGTTATAGCTGGCTTAAGGTAGCTTTGTCACCGATAATAAGAAATACCTGTTATTAAGCGTTACAATAGAAAGTGGCATATTCTTTCAGTAGTGCAGTGCAGCCTATTATTTATAGCTGAATAATGGGTGGAGTGAATGAAAGAGAGTAAACGCTTTTACTGCAAAATTTTAAGTAAATACTAGCATTTTAGTGAATAAAATATTTCAATAAATACTGTTGCTTATTAGTAATCAGTACATACTAGATCAAGTAGTATCTACTGCAAAATATGTGAATAATAGCAAGTATTTACATATCAATACCAGTAAATACTGTGAAATTTCCAAGTGTGGCAAAGACCTTGCTTAAGATTAGCAACAATTGTAACGCCTTACCCGAAATGCTTTTATAAGAATCTCACCGTGCTGTAATGTTATAAACAAATAAATCAAGCAGAGCAAGCTAACGAAATCGAAGCAATCGACATCTCCATGCGTTATGTTGAAAAATCTATTTTCACGTTGCTCTTCTTCCCCGGTTGGTATGGCAAAAGACGAAGACCACTTATTATTGATTTCACAATTGAAAAGTAGCCTATTACTAAAATTTGGTGCTGCAATAGGGGAAAAATAATGTTTTCTGCCAGTTTTTTTGGGGGGTGGGGGGTGGGAGGGAGTTATAACTCATGAACGAAAACAAAAATTGAAAATTCGGCTTCAAGGAGAATTCAGACATAATTTAGTCCATCTATGCACGAATTTATATATACAAATTTAAGATCTATGCATACCCTAGATTTGGCTGATTATCACACTCAGACCAACAGACAGGAAGAAAAACAATTCTATCATGGCTTATTTTAAATAATCATGGCCCACTACATGTAGTTTGCACAGCTAAGCAGGTAGTAACTACTAATATTTATCCAATATTAACTTATCTTTATTAATTCTATATTAATAAAAGGAAGTGTCTGTCCTCCGTCTGTCTGTCTGTCTGTCCGCGATGCCCAGCGAAATTTACTGAACGCAGAGATCTGAAATTTTAAACATAGATGGACTAAAGGGTCGGAAAGTACACCTCGAAGCCGGAATTTTTATTTTAGCTTTCCTTCGAGAGTTATGAGTGAAAAACGGGCAGAAAACGTGAATTTTTTGCATTTTCGAAGAATGAGTTTTAAATAATACAAATCAATTACACTAGGCTTTGGCTATTTTTGTCATACCTTCGACATAAAAGCATCGCGATCTCTTGTATGTTGTAGCTCACGCTGGTCGATTCATTTGTTTTTAATATCAAGGCACGCGAACATAATATGAAATTTTCAACCTACACCGAAGAGGATTATTATTATTATTATAGGGATAATCAATATTAGCCTAAATATGGTCAAACGAAACTCACTATACAGGGGTTTTCTGGGCCAAGGAACTCGAATATGAGGTCGCTTTTACCAGGTGACGCTATCTAATCGTGGTATGTAGTCCACATGATTTAGGTGTTAATATAGTGATTTAACTAGTATGCTCTTAATTTTTAATTTTTGGTATAATTATCGCGGGGGAAGCCGCGGGCACATGTTATCTTATAATAATAAAAGGATGTGTTTGTCTGTCTGTCCGCGATGCCCAGCGAAATCTACTGAACGCAGAGATCTGAAATTTTAAACATAGATGGACTGAAAGGTGGGCGAATGCACCTCGAAGTCGGATTTTTAATTTTAACTTTCGTTCGCGAGTTATGAGTGAAAAACTGGCAGAAAACGTGATTTTAGCGCTGTCGAAGCATCAGTTTCAGTAATACATTTCAATGTCAAATCAATTGCAGTTGGCTTTGGCTATTTTTGTCATACCGTTGAAATAAAAGCATCGCGATCGCTTGAATGTTGTAAGCCCACGCTGGTGCATTTGTTTAGAATGTCAAGGCCCGTAGACATACGAAATCTTCAACCTACACGGAAGAGGGATAATCAACATAGACCTAAATATGATTAAACATTATTCGATTTGGACGTAACTCACTATACAGGGATTTTCTGGGTCAAGGAACTCGAATCTGAGATCGCTTTTGCCAGGCGACGCTATCTAATCGTGGTAAGTAGTCCACGTGGTTTAGGTGTTAATATAGTGATTTAACTAGTATGCTCTTAATTTTTAATTTTTGGTATAATTATCGCGGGGGAAGCCGCGGGCACATGTTATCTTATAATAATAAAAGGACGTGTTTGTCTGTCTGTCCGCGATGCCCAGCGAAATCTACTGAACGCAGAGATCTGAAATTTTAAACATAGATGGACTGAAAGGTGGGCGAATGCACCTCGAAGTCGGATTTTTAATTTTAACTTTCGTTCGCGAGTTATGAGTGAAAAACTGGCAGAAAACGTGATTTTAGCGCTGTCGAAGCATCAGTTTCAGTAATACATTTCAATGTCAAATCAATTGCAGTTGGCTTTGGCTATTTTTGTCATACCGTTGAAATAAAAGCATCGCGATCGCTTGAATGTTGTAAGCCCACGCTGGTGCATTTGTTTAGAATGTCAAGGCCCGTAGACATACGAAATCTTCAACCTACACGGAAGAGGGATAATCAACATAGACCTAAATATGATTAAACATTATTCGATTTGGACGTAACTCACTATACAGGGATTTTCTGGGTCAAGGAACTCGAATCTGAGATCGCTTTTGCCAGGCGACGCTATCTAATCGTGGTAAGTAGTCCACGTGGTTTAGGTGTTAATAAATATAATGTTTTAACTATTATGCTCTTAATTTTTTATTTTTGAAATAATTATCGCGGGCGAAGCCGCGGGCACATGCTAGTAAGACAATAATCGAAAATGTGTACGGTTGAACAGCGAATTTATTTGGTGGAATGATACTTATTGAGAAATAACCATAGAAGGCGCGTTCGGAGATTTTCTCGTAAATGTCATTTTCAACAGTATCTCAAATAAATGGTGAGTAATAAGCCTCTACATGTAGGCCTATTTTGATAATAAATTGGTTGAGTTATTCTATTTTGTATTGTTCCTAAAGTGATTTGCCGGTAGTAACGGAACACGGTCCCCGCCGGTGCAAGCCCAACAGCGGGGAAAGTGTGAGCAGGGGCAACGCTCTTAAAAAGTTTCCGCATAAAATGGATTCCCGTATAATGATTTAACTATTATGCTCTTAATTTTTAAATTTCGAAATAATTATCGCGGGCGAAGCCGCGGGCACATGCTAGTAACTACTATTATAAGGTTATTCACTCAAAATTAAGTAAAAGCTGGTATTTGTGAGTAACTACTGAAAGTAATTACTGCTACTAGCACTTATTACTAGTAGTAACAACTCGATTTTTATTCAATAGCCTGTATTTAGAATAAAATAAAATCTGTTGGTGTTAATTTTAATAATCATACTAAAATTAATTATTTTCGTGCTTTAAAATTCGTTGGTTTGAAGAAAACAGCAAAAGGAAGCTTCGATTTGACTGACGTAAGCTCTCATAGAAGACATGAACTACGTCAACCAGCTGCAGCCGGTACGTAAGCGTGAATCTAAAATCTCAAAATATAAACATTTAGATTAGTTGTGGTCGAACGAAAACAATCGTATGCATCTTGGCTATAATGGTAATTGAGATACTCGTATGAACATTATGAAACGAGCAAAGAGAGTTTCATAAACATGCTCCTATCTTAAAAAATATCATTACAGGCATGTTGAAAAAATGTAGCCTACTATTTTCTTTAATCAGCCACAGAGAACTGGCATCCGTTTGTGAACAACTAATCACTGACTTAAGGAAAATGTTGAATGAGAAGCATTGAAATCAAGCAGAACATCATTGTAATGCTCCTCCATGCCTATTGTTCGTGTACGTCAAGAGTCGACTAAATTGTTGGAGATCTCTAGTGAACTGTAGAAGGAGGTATCTGACCAAGTGTTTTGCAATCACAGCAAAGTATTACGGTAACATGTATGTGCACAGAGCATAGCAAAATTTCTCACCCACGTCTGGTTGTCCCTCTCTATGTAGGTCTGTATATTTGAACACTTGAAGGACGAATACCAAAAAGGTCTAAGAGAGTTATGACCCAATAACTGAGCGACTACTTGGCCCATAACTGAGCAGGTTAATATCGGATGTTAGAACTGTTATTCTATATGATGTAAGGCAAATGGCAAGAATCAAGGGATTTATGGATGGATCCTGTTAACTATCTATATTAGCACTAATTCGACCCGAACAACGTACACAACGTAGCTCTTCTTGTGTTTTAACCTACAGTTTTAACAATAGAAAGATTATATTATTTGTAAAATGTATTAAAGATTTGTTTTTTGAACTTTGTTTAAAAAACGCTAACCGATAAAATATGCTCTATGCAGATTCCTTCACCGCCAATCACGTGTACGAGCTTACGAAGTGTCGCTAGCAGTTCGACGTCTCGCCGTCTCGCCGTCTCTGATTGGACCGCGTATCTAAGCAAGGAGATGGATAAACTGTTTGTCATCTGCAAAACACTTTAGGCCCGATATTATGAGTAAACTAACTTATGAAAAGCATTGCATTCAGAATAAGGGAGCTAAGGCGAAAAAATGCATGTATAGGTTTAATGATTTCATTTTCGTTACGTCCTTTAAGCAGAAGAATTAAACTTCATTTCTTTCTTCTTCTTCTTCTTCTTCTTCTTGTTACTTTATTCTCTTGTTCGTAATAGCTCATAACCTGTTGTAAACCTACATCCATGTCTTAACTTTTCTTCGTTTGTTGGCGATTAGATTTTTCTGACACCTTTTGGAGGGCCTCCCAACCTTCTTTTGCTCTATTCTGGACCTTCCTTTATTTTATGAACCTTTATTATCTTTCTTCGTGCGTTTAATATTTTGTTAGAAGTTTTGGTTGGTTTTGAATAACATTTACTCTATTCTATACCTTCAAATTTTCCCTCATTGAGCTGTACTTTTCTTGGTCATACAAAGTGTTGTACTGGATTGGTCTTAAAACTTCGATTCCACACGTTGAAATTATCTGCTTACTTTTTACTGCTTCTGCCCTGATTGTTGGTAACTTACATACATTCGATCTTACTGCTGTTTTATACATTTTCTTTACTTTATCTGGGCATACTTTTATTCTACCGTATTAAGTATCGGTAATCGGATATTTACTAAGCTTTATTTAACAGGAGTTTCATTCCTCGTATAACTTTATTTTATGAGCCTTTATTACTCCAATCGCATTTAGTATGAGTTTCATGTTCAAACGTAGGTTGCATAGCCAGGAAACTCAAAGAAAGGTGAGTTTATTGATGCACCAGTTTGTCCATTCCATGAGATGAAGGTCTGAAAATTCCTTTCCCCCTGTGAATTTTACAACTTATGACCATTCTACTACAGCATTTATTTTTTGTGCAGTATTTGCAGAACTGGGTTACAGTAATGGTAGTAATAATAGAGCATAATAAAAACCCAACAAATCTTGGGGTAGAATTTTTCAATTATGAAGGTTAAACCGCTAAGTGAATTCTCTATCTATAATATCCCTGTTTGTCAGTTCTGGGGAACGGGGGTTTTCATGGGTAATTTATTACAGTATATACATCAAGTTGTTTGCTATATTAAACTAAGACGTATTTATGCCATCATTATCTGACGGCTCAGCAAATTTCTCCTGTTCACTGAGTTGTATTGCACTTCTGCCGAAGTATTTATAGCATTATACTTAAGAAAAAGAAGCCACATCAGGTGTTTCACTGCTTCTGGTTTTACAATAGTACACTATAGGTCTTATTTATAATGAAAAATAGTGGCTATTACTCTAAATTTACGTACAGCCGGCTGCTAAAAGCATGGGCTGATTCTTGTTCGTTAGAAAATAAAAGTTCTGTGAAGCCGTTCACAAAATATGTTAACTATTCGTAACTTGTAGTCATTTCTGTGATTTGTTCACTGACAGAACATCTGTAATGAAGGTTGTGAGCTCGCTTTCCTTACACTAGCTTGAACATCCTGAAAAAGCTGAATAAATAAAGGCATTTTATTATTTTTATTTTGAACACGAAACCAAACAAATGCCATAAGAAACAGGCTTGGTGTTGGGATTAGTATCTTGTTCGCTGGCGACAAAACAGTCAGAATCTTGTAAAAATAATAATTAAGGGTCGTCTGAGATTCGATTGCTTCTTATTTCGCAGGCTAGCTACTGTAACTATTCTAGCCACTTTCCTTGTTGATATAGTACAGCCAATTACACTGTACAACAAGAAAAATGTCCTTTAGATGAAAATATGTGTTTCTTGTATATTTTTGGCTGAAAATGACGAATCTGTAATTATTTTTTGTTTACCATGCACCATTTTAAAAAAATCCACATTTTTGCTTTTTAGGTAAATAAGAGAAGTGTGTCTCCTACAAAAACGGTACGTAATGGACCATTTTGGTTTTAATATATGAATCAAAAACCTTTTGTTTATACATGTTCCATATAAAGGACAGAAAAAAGTTCAAATTAGTTGTTCAGTGTTATACGAAGCTACCTGGGTTGCATAATACAATTTTGGCTCCAATGGACGATATTCGTCTTTAATTCTTCAGATAACCTAGCATATACAAAATTGACTCTACATTCGATTTATTTTTAATGGCAATTATCAGACCCTGAACTGGTTTAGTTGTAAGCTATCTTGTGTAACTGGATATATAGCCTATTATTCATTCATGAACCACAGATTATTGTCTCTGTTGGACATTACATGAGAATATTATAGGAGAAACATTCCTCTGACACTGGGATTTGAACCCAGGACCTTTGGCTATCCGTGCCACTGTTCTACCAACTGAGCTAAGTCAGAGTTCACTTCACAGCGCCAGATGGAACCTCTCTCCTATGACTGATTGCCCTTAATGATCTACCTTATTGACAGACAAGTTATGTCTTGCAGTACTGTAAGGCACACTAATTAGTGACTTTTTTGACCGGGCTTCCAGTGTTATTGTACAGTTAACATTCAAACATGCATTCATGAACTCTTTCAAAGCCGATTATTTGCCAAAAAGCAAAACCTTTAGCCGACAAAATCGACAGTTTGCCAGCAAAACAATTGACTGTAACCGATATGTTCAAAATGTGACACTTTATGTAAGTACAGTACTATACAATTTAGGTTTTTTAAAAGAAATTGCTCCTTTTTATGATTTGGATATATTCCTATCCGTATCCGGTTCGGTCCCAATTAATCCAGATAGTTGGAGTTATACTGTACAGTGAAAATAACTTAACAATTTAAAACAACATTAACCAACCAACCAACATCGTGATTTCAGAAATTACCAGCATCAGCTGTGTCCCTCTGATGTCGAAGCCCAGTGACGTGCGTGCTTCATCAAATTTTCATCAGCACTGTACTTGGCGACGCTAGCATTGGATGTTCAGATCCTTCTACTGTAGGCCTAATCTACGGCGCAGTGATAGGCTGTGGAAAAATACCGCGCGTGGTGTCATTACGTGTGTCGTGTATTTATACATTTTTCGAGTGGTTTTCTTGTAATTGTGTTGTGTTAAATAGTTCAACTAGATGCCAGAGAATCTGCTGGACATACATCGTGATAAGTTTTGGCTGAATTACGTAAGTTCTTGTGCTGTTTTAAGAATTTATTGTGGTGGAATGGGGTTAGGTTTCCACTAAGCAAGGGTTATGGTCACATAAACTAAATGGAGGATTCTTTTACGAGATATTTGATATTCAGCTTAGGTTCTAGCTTTTATAAGTATCTTACAGTTCATTGAATTTTTTTCAATGAATAGTTATCTTGTGAAAAATATTTGCCAGCTTCTGTTTTGTGATATGCTGAATGGATAGACAGCCACAGTGGGCCTTAAAAGCGATCTGTAGTTTCTCTGGAATGTTGTGCTTCATGATTTACCAGAAATATTCGGAAGTAGGCAGATTTTTTCTGAACCAAGTTAGTGTTAAAGCTAAATTAACTTAATCATGTGAGTTCTGGGAACTTAGATTCTGTTTTTTTTTTTTTTTTTTTTTTCCTGCAGATAGCTGTCCCAATAGTTAGTTATACGTTCTGTCGGTAGATGGCACTAATCGGAGTCACATGCTTAGGTTAAGATTATAATACATAATGGTGAACTGAATGACTGATCACCTGGGTGATTCATTTTATACACCGTTTCTGCAGCACACGCTGATGTTAATAATTACTAATATTTTTGTTAAAACCTTTTAAAAATCGCTACCTGTGATTCCTCTCGCGTTTTTCTTTAGGCCTTTATAATGAAGGTATCGTATGTCAACTGTCTACATAATTTCAGTTTTTTTCACTTGTCATTCCATATGATAATTATGACAGCCCTGCTTAAAACAAAATTGAGTAGAAAGGAAAACAATAGGTTACTAATTCCACATTATTTGATATGCGTTTCTTGTTTCCAGTGGTGACCTGATAACAATAAGCTTAATGGTCTAGAATCAGTGCTTTAGTTTGGGGGAACCGTGTCCCCATGGCCGTCCAGAAGGGGGGCAGAGTAAGGCCGTTGCCCCCCTCTGGAAATTTTGTTTACACATAAATCTGTAAACTAAATTACTATAAGCAACTAATATGAAGTGAGGCTTAGGTTTTCACATACCGGTACTATAATATGAGTTGTTTGCAATAGCTGACTATCTTAGATATGAGCATCTAGGAATAATTAATAATTCCACTAACCTTGAAATCATTTCCAACCAACCAATTTATTGTAATGAAGATATAGCAATGGATGTAGTCTGTCACATTTTATATGAATAGTAGGCCTATCTGTGAAATTGTTAGGGGTAGAAAGAATCATGTAAATTTTTACTGTGTTTCCATAAGGCATAGGTCCAACTAAAGGAAATCAAGGAAGTGGATGATGATGACAATAATAATAATAATAATAATAATAATAATAATAATAAATTGGTTGTAGTAATAATAATAAGATAAAGCGCACAACCGTGCAAAAGGAAGCCAGGAATTGGTTGTAGTAATAATAGCAGGTAATGGTGGTGGTGGCAGTAACTTGTTCATTTGCCCTCCTTAGCAAAATATCTGCGGACGTTCATGCGTGTCCCTCAAAATATATGGAGGTTTAAGTTTTAAAAGAGTAAACTATTTTGCCGCAATTGTCATATAAAGGACATTTTTAAGTCAAAATGACCCCAAATTTTTCATTCCCTGTAGTACTCTTTTTTTTTTTTTTTATGTAGGCCTATAGAAGCTATCATGATAAAGGTGAGTCCCCCCAAATATTTTTTTCTAACAGTTTCTCATATTTATTATGTATATTGTAAGGTATGCTTTGTCTAATGGCACGGATAAAGTATACTACCGTAATTTAGAATCAGTAACCATGAAATTGATATTTTGCAAATTTGATAATTGTAACTAAACTAAACTCCGTGGCGCTACATCCCTGGAGGGATTTGGCCTACCACCCGACCACTGCGTCATATAGCCTACCACAGGCAGATGGCAGGGTTGGGGGGCATGTGGTCAGCATGCCGATACCCGTTAATGGTGGTTTTTATGACCGGAGCCGCTACTTCTCTATCAAGTAGCTCCTCAATTTGAATCACGAGGCTGAGTGCACCCCTGCCAGACCTCCCTACCTCAGAAAAATCCGAGGAGGTACCGGGGATCGAACCCGGGCCGACGAATCTGTAGTCAGCGACGCTAACCACAAGACCACGCCGGCGGTCGAGAGAACTGTAACTAGCTTATATAATAACTCGCTTCTCTCAAACCCCCGCTGAGGTTCTCGGGAAAGGTTTTTTAAAAGATCTATGGGAGTTAGAGTGCGTTAGTCTGCTGTATTGGCTATTACCTTTCAGAGCCCTATGTGAACACTTTTGATAATACGTTGCCATGGAAACCGAGTCCTTTTTCGATGGTTTTTAGAGCTAAAAATTAAAAAAAATAAACTTTTTTAATTTCCCTGTGGTTTACAGTCTAAAAGCTATATGTGTACCAAATTTCAAGTTTCTAGCTTAACATTAAGGTCAGTGAGCGAGTCAGCCATGAGGGTTTACATAATAGGGATGTTTATATAAAGGCATGGAAATCCTGCCTTTAATAATTACATGATGTGATACAATAACTTTTTGTACCTAAGAAAAATCTATGTGACGAAGTTAAGTTCATCACCCACGAAGTCGGGCATTGCTGCTATCAGTTTAAAAATCGTGGCAGCCATGTCGCGTCGCATCTGAGCGCACGCTATGTGACCGTCAATTTACATACAACGAACCGGAGACTAAGTAAAGTGCCTTGACAACAGTGCGCATTTTTTTTTTTATTCAAGTGTGCAAAGTTGGATATTCTTGCTTCGCTTGCACGCAACATTATTATCAGCAGACGCAATTCAGGTGTGCCTGTATAGGGTTATTTCTATTACCAAGTGCATTAATTTATTAATTACAACCACTGAATTTAATCTGAAGTAGATCAGGCTAGAAAAGTAAATTATAGTAGGGTTATTAGTTATATTCGGAATCCACCGCTGTGGCATAGGGGATGTATTCGCTCTTCTCACGCAGCAGTCCCGGGTGCGATTCCTTTTCGGGACAAGTATCCAAAAAAGGTGTTTTTTTGGGGGGGGGTTTCCTCACCTGTGAGACGAATGTCGGGAAACTCATGGTCTTCGGATATCGTCTGACCGTCATCATCTTCATCCTTGTTCGGAATGATTGTGTTTTACACACTGGTGATGTTATGTCTTAGTAATGAAGATGCAGAGCATATAATTTTAAGTTGACTCGTAACTGAAACACTAAGACTTAAGTTTTTAAATAAAAAATGTTTAAAGTTAAATAAAGAAGTGACATATAAGAAATTTACTGTGACAAAAAACACAAAAACACTAAAGGAACTGGTAAACTTTTTATATAGACTATAGGGCCTAGTTAAAATAAAATGGGAAAAACAAATTAGTTGGTTAGAGGAAATTGGGTAAAAATGGTAAACGGATATACTTAAAAAAGGTAAACATTTATTAGTATTAGTACTGATTTCCGATGTCTGAGCTTTCATGTATGAAGACGCCCCTTGGTGAAAAACTTTCTGTAACACCAGCGTGATAATTTTTATAACTCCAGATAGGCTACAAGAATAATTCATTCATTCATTCATCCAACTGGTGATGTTAGTGACTTTCTGACCGGGCTTCCGCTATCATTGTACAGTAACATTTAAATATTTTAACATATTTAGAACCTAACCTATTTAAACTTATTTTTTATTTTATTTTTATGAGGAGTTTAGGTCATGTAAAATATATTGAGGTACTTTGTTTTTAATTATAAAGAAAATTACATCATTCTGTTATATTGTGAAAACTATATTTAAGGACTTGCAACTATTTTAATGAGTCCTCAAAACAAAAAGGGGCCTTGACACTTAAAACTTTTGAAATCGTTGTATAGAGGAAAATTTATACTTCCAGACGGGTTGCGACTGTAATTATTAATGAATCGTTAATATCTTTAAACAAATGGTGCCACAAAACCGTACATTATAAATTTCTTAAATGAGTAGGCCTAATTGCAGAAATTTGAGTTGTTTGAATTTACTGCTCAGGGTAATTAACTACAACAGATAAATACATATTCCTTGTTTTAAGAGTAGACTAACATACAGGGTAGATTAAATTAGGCCTAAACGTCCTTGGATGTCTGACGTGCATTGTAACGGACAATAATTTAAGCATTGCGGTGTTTGGCCAGTGTCTGGGTTGCTAATGACGAATGGCAAGATATGCCTGCAAAAAGTGTATTAAATCTCGACACAAACAGGTTTGAAACCCTTAAACGTGGAGATACAGGTCTTCCTGGATAGTAAATTAGTGGTTTCCTTAGTTGAACATTTTGTAAATACAAGCTGTATCGCGTATGAATGAAACTGAAAACCTGTCCTCTCTCTCTGAAATTCCTATGTATACTTACTTATGGAAATAACTAACTTTCCGGTTTCCAAATTATTTAAATCTCTTACATAAGAATCTATTTAACGTTTCATCAAGCAGAAGGCACGAGGCTTGAATTCTTTTAGCTTCTAAATGAAATAAATATAGATAACTTAAGCACAATGCGATAAGTCTATATGAAACGAATTTTCAACCGTTTAATCTGCGACTAAAATGTTTAAAATCAAAGTGCAGTAGAACTCCAGCTATCCGGATTGATTGGGACCGGACCCAATCCGGAAAATCAAATATCCGGATAATTCGATAAATCATGAAAAAAATAATTTCTTTAAAAAGAACTAAATTTTACAGTACTGTAGGCCTACTTACATACAGTGTAATACCTTGGACATATCGGTCAGAGTTGCCAGCTGAGAAACTATCGATTTTGTGAGCTTTTAAGGTTTGCTTTTTCGCAAATAATCGGTCCTGAATGAGAGTTATCAATGCTCGCTGCTGTAAAAACCACTTGAAAATGGCCTCAAAGCGATCCTGATAGTTTGAATTCTACTGTACACCTATAAGTTATTAGCAAAGTTAAAATGTTTGTAGAAATTTTCGTACGAAAAGTTTGAAGGGAAAAGTTTCTAAACTAAAATAAGACAAAATGGAGGCAACAATTTTGCGTTTCAAAGTTATTTTGAAAAAAAAAAAATGCTTCAGTTAAACTATTGGTATAGGTCTTGATAAAATATAGCCATACTATCTCGAAATTCAGTTGGTTACATAATATGTAGATATTATCTTTCAGCATAGGAAGGAATAAAAACATAAGTTATGTACCTCAGAACAATAAGTCGCTCTTAGTTTTAAACAAAAGTGTTGAGCAACAAAATTTACTAAAAGGGATCTACTGATAGGTGATTTAACTAAAATGTCAAGTTAAAAAACACTCATTTATCGCAATATTGCATTATTTTTTCTAGTAAACCCGTGCGAAGTTTTCGCATTTCGCTTTCCCCTCTCGGCAGGTGCCCCGGAAAATTGGACATTTAGCTAATCGGACATTCCCTCATAAAATATTATACCATCACCTACGAAATGCTTAAAATAATGAAAATTACTGGGAAGATTGGAAGAAGTTGGCTGCAGAGCAAGAAGCAGCCGAAAGCTTCAATTTTTTTTACTCGGCTGTCATTCCGTGAAGCTATCGTAGACGAAATTTAGCCACAATATTTACGAAAACATAACAGTGTGTAATTTTCCCATCCTGAGTAGAAAAATCTATCAATTTATATTATTTATAATTCCATTCACCCGACTGAGAGTTCTAGAAACTCTCCTTCACGTAGTTTTAAGGGATTAAACTCACTAGTAAAATAATAATTAATCATGTATATAGTATCTGTTATTGACTGAACACGCTTAATATTGAAATTGTCTAGATAAGCGGCTATTTTGAATTCGCAGAACGTAATAAATCGTATCTTATTTTATCTTATTACATGATCGATATTCTGCAAAATACTTTTTCACCTAAGTCCTAGATAAGTACAAATTCGTAAGATTCTTCACTCTTTTATTCACGTATATGGCCAAAATGTAATAAACCTCTTGTATCATGAAATGTTTATGTAGGCTCTAATACCAAAACTAAGTTTCCATGAATAATATCTTAATAATAATGGACGAAGTCCGTTTATTATATTCTTCATAAGTTAACAAGCGAAGAGCATATTCGTCTTTTATTGAAATACCTAATTTAGTCAGTTGGTTAATGTGTCTGTTAATGAAAAATAAAATAAAAATAATTTCAGTTTCTTTGGGAAGTGTCCTAACCTGTCAAGGTTTGTTAAGAAGCTGAGAAAACAGTTTATGCTTAACATGCTATGAAGGACACGTTGAATTATGCATAAAAAGAATGTATCAAACCGTGACAATTTCCACACTACTCCTCTGGAAGGAGCTTAACTGGCAGCAGATAGAGAGTACGGTAATAAGAAAACATTCCCACGCCGAATAAAACAGTCCAGTACTGGCCACTTTTTACGGTGTCCTCGTTACTGGTGAACCAGTGTCTGAGAATTCGTAGTGGAGCACTTAAAACCCAGTGCACTGCATACAGACAAATCTAGAAAACTTTATTGACAAATGGTAATACTTCTAAACAAAAATAAATCAGTATATCCTAGAACATTCTATTACGATAATTTGTAATTGTATATAATTTTATGTGTGCGACATGGTCCTGTTCTCTTGGGGAAGAATGTAATCTTGAGAGTGTTCAAAGACCACTTAGAAGACCTAGACGAAGGTGGAAGACAATATTAGAATAAATGTAAGGGATGATTGGATGGATTTAGCACAGAGTAGGATTGGATGGTGGGCTCATGTAAGCGCGGCAATGAACTTCTGGGTTCTATGAAATAGATAATACTAGCAGATCCTTGCGGCTTCGCCCACGATAATTAATTGGAAGATTAAAAATTAAGAGCAAAATAATTTAAACATGTTTATTAACACTTGCACGCGAAACACTCATATACGAAACGATTAATATGATTAATGAAACAGCTAAAAATTCGGCTTTGAAGTGAATTCCACGATTAGAAAGCGCAGCATGGGGAAGACGACCTCAGATTTGAGTGTCCTGGCCCAGGAAACCCCTGCATAGTGAGTTCCGTCCAAATCGATCAATGTTTGTCCATTTAGGCCTATATTGATTATCCCTCTTTCATATAGGCCTAGGTAGAAAATTTCAGATGTCTGTGTGCCTTGACATTATAAACAAATGAATCGACCAGGGTGGGCTTCAAAATTCAAGCGATCGCGATGCTTTTATTTCCAAGGTATGAGAAAAGTAGACAAAGCCACCTGTACATCGATTTGCCAATTTTTTTTTTTTTTTTTTAATCAGTTTAAAATCGCCCAGCAACATCAGTGCTTTACAGATTAGTGTTAACTTAGCAATCACACACATCTTCTCTATATTATATAATATCTCTATATATATATAAGGCTTTGTCCTGACTGACTGACTGAATGAATGACTGACTGACTGATTGACTGAATGACAGGAATCAACGTACAGCCTAAACTATAACAGGTAGAGACTTGGAATTTTGACAGTACCTTCGTTTCATAATGTAGGTGCTCACTAAGAAAGGATTTTGAAAAATTCTGATTCTAAATGCCAAAAATTAAATGTTTTTGAAAATACTTAATCCCTTTTTACATAGAATTATCCATTCCAAATCACAGAATATATTGTTGCCAAATGGTAATAGGTGGGCTTGAAAAAAACAAATGAAATGCACTTTTGACAAATAAGAGAAGTTATCAAAATAATTCATGTTATAAATAAATATTACAGAATGAAATCCACTAAAATAATGGAATCACATAACTTTCTCTACCCTGGACATAGAGAAAACAAAACGAGGTATGGTAATGTGTATATTATTATATTATATCGCAGGTTTTTGGAGAGAAAAGTATGAAAGTGATAATGCTTTCTGTTTAATTTCATCCCCAAAACGGTTTTATGGTAAAATAAGAGTGGGAAATTTCCCGCCTCGATATTACAATTTTATGTTACAGGAATTTCTGTTTCTTCTTATTTAAACCTCTACCAGGCTTGCTGTGCACTGTACAAGCGATGGGATGCAAAATTCTAGATCATCTATGAGCCATAAAAAACTATATCAAGCGTTTTCTGAGGGAATAGTTTGAGTGTAATACGTCGTTCTTCCTATTTCAAATTATAAATACCTATATAAGGACCTAGAATTTAAAAACTGAAAGTCCTTCATAAGTTAATTTCCAACTACAAAATGCAAAACCCGGGCGACGCCGGGTCTTTTAAGCTAGTACACACATAAAACAAACAAACAAACAAGACCTGAGATCAGCCAATGACCCCTCTGTAACAATATACATATTTCTGGTTTAAAGATAAGGTGATGCTTCAGGTACTATCTTCGTCCGATGTTTCTGGTGTTGACAGGAGATTGTCTTGTGGTAGTCTGCTTTTAATTCTAGTTTGTTGAGATGTTCTATGGCCATGATTGAAGTGTACTGCTCCTGGAACTTTATACAAATCTGCGAAGAATTTTTTAACTTGTTTGCGAATAAATTCATGGATACTTTGCAGACCAAGTTCTCTGTGAATTTGACTATTTCGCACAAACCATGGAGCGTTAACAGCAATACGCAGTGTTTTATTCTGAAGAACTTGTAATCTCTTAATTTTACTTTTAGCAGCAGTACCCCATACTGGGTAAGCATAGGTTATGTATTACTGTAAACTGATGCTTCGAAAGCGCAAAAAATGCAAGTTTTCTGACCGTTTTTCACTCACAACTCGCGAACGAGAGCTAAAATTAAAAATTCGGCTTCGAGGTGCATTCGGCCACCCTTCAGTCCATCTACATTTTAAATTTCATATCTCTGTGTTCAGTAGATTTCGCTGGGCATCGCGGACAGACAGACAGACAGACAGAAAGACAAACACTTCCTTTTATTAATATAGATTACTTTAGCTTGCTTAGCAATTGTCTATTTCGATTGATAAAATAAGTAAGTATATCATATTGCAAAGAAATTGGGTTCAGAACACAATCAGATAAAAGTTTATGCTAAAACTGTTCTGGATGTAAGATTCTGTAAACATATTCTCAAATGATAATACAATTGAAATTAGAAATGGCTGACAAGATTTCAGGCAGATCTTAGGCCTATTATTATTTCCGATGTTTAGACATACGCTACATAGCATGTAATTTCCTCCTCCTCTTCTCTTTTCAGATGGATATTTTTTCTTATCTTTTTCAATGTTCGCGAAAATTGACAATTTCTGCAAAAAGCTTCATTTTTACGATAAAAACGAAAAATTGCTGTTTGAAGATGTTGGCCCTAAGGAATGAGAAATCATTTGGAAAGGCACATTAACACAAACGTATAGACTATGTACCATTCTATTTTATGACCTGCAGGACCATCCATGACAGCTGACAGGGTATTCCTGAGCTTTTGTAGCATTCTGTTGGAAATATTTTCTTTTTGAAGTTCTTAACGTATTAGCTGCAAGAGTAATGGAAGACATGGCCGCATCTGTTATTCTCTTGTCTCAGGGTTTTTCCTTTGCCTCCACGAGAAGATAGAAGGTTGCTCTATGATTTCATTGCAGTCTGTTCATTCTTCACGCGGTAAGACTTCTGCTAGGAGTTTGTGAAATGTAGGCACCACTGAACAGAAGGGAACAGAGGGGCATTAGTATTGCTTCAGGGGTGCGCCCTTGCCTGACGTTCAAACAATGAATTGCCATGCACTTCCTTCCCGAATGTCATCACTGGACGGAGCTGTCTCCACTGGTCTACATAGCGGTTTTCCAGTTTCCCTCTGCAGGTTCCGTGGCCCGAAGGCGACCGTCGAATACCGGTAGGCTAATATGAGAAGCATATGACGTTAAAAATTACCACGAATTTTTCACGAAATTTGTACCATATTTTAAAATATAGATACGATTTTTTTTACATATTTTTCTGAAAAATAAACACCAAAAAACCTGTACCTGGTTATGAGTATAACTATGAGCTAGGTTATTATTACGGCAAGAAACAGAACAGATTTTAGTCAGAGAGTAAGGAAATATTTGCTTGCGGTGCTTGATGTTAGGGAAGATGACATATTTTGACTCTTTGGCGGCCTATACTTTTTTCCACGGGGCATTCCTTAACGGAGAAAGTAAAATAAATATTTTTAAAAATAGAATAAATAAATAAAAAGTAGATAAAATCATGCCATTATACTGTTCAGATTGAGCGGGAATTCCTAATATAACTAATAGTTTTTACAGAATAAATATTTTTTTTACACATGTTAGTTACACGTAAAAGTTGGCTACCGCTGCGAACATTTCAATAGTCATGTAAACAGGGTAAACAGGGTTCGTATTGAATTCGGATCGTATTCAATTCGAATTTAATCCACAGGTAAGCGTAATTACCGTAAAGAACAAGGCAATATCCACCTCCTAGGAGGCGACTACAGCCCGTGAGGACTTGAAGTTGTGACTGACCCGATTTCATGTTCGACTGTTATGTCCTCCTTTATTCTGTATGCGGCAGACTAGAATAAGTTCTGATGTAACAACTGACATAGGATCGTAATTCTATTACTGATAGCGATAAGCAGCAAGGCGATAAGTGTTTCAAGGAGGCATATTATAACATGCATGCTACGTCACAAGGTGTCGTATCTATGTCTGCATGCAGACAGGTAGCGTAAAGATGGCCACCTGCTGTCCAGCCTCCGCTCTGTGACGTCAGCACACAACTTTCCCTATGGTGCGGTGCGACGCGGTCGTTGACTCAAACCTGAGTTAAGTGACCGCGGAGGCTCAGTACAGGTAAACGATATTGCAGACATAGGCCAATTACCTGTTATCTCTTCCAGAAAATACAATATGCACTTTAAATGTGAAGAAAATAATGTGTAAAATACTGCACTTGAAACTTAAAAATTACTTTTGAGTGTAGCTTGAAAGTAAGATTTTAGCAAAATATGAGACATAATAGCCTACATTAGCCG